>JAVSBS010009948.1:19332-74334 GCA_033124195.1 Coracias cyanogaster | reverse complement strand
CATCCGCCGGCCCTTACCGACTCCTGGCATTCCGTCCTTCCCGCCGCTGTCGCCGCCGCCGCCCGGGAGCAGGCAGCTGCCCGCCGAGCTGCTGTCGCAGCAGTGGGCTGTGGGCATGAGCCTGCTGATGGCCCTGGTGGTGCTGCTCATCGTGGCCGGCAACGTGCTGGTGATCGCGGCCATCGGGCGGACGCAGCGGCTGCAGACCCTCACCAACCTCTTCATCACCTCGCTGGCCTGTGCGGACCTGGTGATGGGGCTGCTGGTGGTGCCCTTTGGGGCCACACTGGTGGTGCGGGGCACCTGGCTCTGGGGATCCTTCCTCTGCGAGTGCTGGACGTCCCTGGACGTGCTCTGCGTGACGGCCAGCATCGAGACCTTGTGCGTCATCGCCATCGACCGCTACCTGGCCATCACCTCGCCTTTCCGCTACCAGAGCCTCATGACCAAGGGTCGGGCCAAGGGCATCATCTGCACCGTCTGGGCCATCTCTGCCCTGGTCTCCTTCTTGCCCATCATGATGCATTGGTGGCGGGACGAGGACCCCCAGGCGCTGGAGTGCTACCAAGACCCGGGCTGCTGCGACTTCGTCACCAACCGGGCTTACGCCATCGCCTCGTCCATCATTTCTTTCTACATCCCCCTTCTCATCATGATCTTTGTGTACCTCCGGGTGTACAGAGAGGCCAAGGAGCAGATTAGGAAGATCGATAGGTGCGAGGGCCGGTTCTACGGCAGCCACGAGCAGCCGCAGCCACCCCTGCCCCCTCACCACCAGCCCATCCTCGGCAACGGCCGAGGCAGCAAGCGGAAGACCTCCCGCATCATGGCCATGAAGGAGCAGAAAGCCCTCAAGACTTTGGGCATCATCATGGGGGTGTTCACCCTCTGCTGGCTCCCTTTCTTCCTGGTGAACATCGTCAACGTCTTCAACCGGGACCTGGTGCCGGACTGGCTCTTCCTTTTCTTCAACTGGCTGGGCTACGCCAACTCCGCTTTCAACCCCATCATCTACTGCCGCAGCCCTGACTTCCGTAAGGCCTTCAAGAGGCTGCTCTCCTGCCCCAGGAAAGCTGACCGGCCACTGCATGCCAGCGGTGGGGAGCTCGCCCACCTGCCTGGGGGCTTCATCAGCACCGTGGGCTCCCCTGAGCGCAGCCTGGGCGCTACCTGGTCCGACTGCAATGGGGGCACGCGGGGCGGCAGCGAGTCCAGCCTGGAGGAGAGAAATAGCAAAACGTCCGATTCGGAGTCTAAGGTATAGGGGGGACTGTGGGGGGCTGCGTCAGACCCAGGGCAGGGGGGACAGGGAGGCAGCGAAGAGCGGAGAAATCCCTGGCAGCTGCCCGATGGTAAGGCTGACGCTAAGCAAAACCAATCCCCGTCTTAGCGGGGAGAGAGAGCGAGTGTTTACTTAGGAATCAGAGCAGGTGATCTTGTGTATCACATACCTCATCCGAAATGACAGCACACAGGAAACCCACTGACCAGAGAACAAAGAAAATAAACAGCCCGTCCCAGAGATAGCCAGCTTATATTTTGGAGAAGCACTTTCGGAAGGGGCCATGGCAGCTGCGCCCTTCGCTCAGGAGAGTTGTCCCAGGACTGTGCTGGTGGTTGGACCGGAGCATGGAGGTGCTGGCTTTTGGCTGCTGAGTTCGGCTGCAGCCAGGGTGCCAGCCATCCCCTGCCTCGCCCGGTGCTGTTGGACAGCCCGCGTTTCTTTCCCTCACCCACAGCACCGGGCAGTTTTGGGGAGGCGCAGGGTCCGTGCTGCAGGTGCTCCAGGCAGCGAGCACGGATCCATGGGCAAGATGGGTTTTAATCTCGGAGTACCTCTGCTTTTTTTTTCCGCAGAGTAGTGATGGAGAGAAGTAATGAGTAATGAGGAGCACAGGTATATTTTAAAAGAGGGTAAAACCCAACCCACACTCCTGTGCTTTCTCCCTCTGTATCAGCCAGCAGTGAGTTATTGAGCTTATCTCCTTCGGCCAGACAATAGCAGTCAGGCTGAGAAACTTCTACCTCAAACTGTGCATATTGTACAGGGGAATAAACAGACCATGTTTATATTAAACAGCATATTTACATACCACTAATAGTATTTTATGAAAAAAGGGAGGGGGGGTGAGGCGGCAAGAAGCCTTCTGCAGCTTGTTCATTGTAAATACAGATGAACAGGGTGGGGAAAAAATCCTGGCAACAACAAAAATTTACTGCACATTTTCTTAAAAGTGGTGACAAAGCCGTTTTTTGCACAGTGTTAAGAGTTGTAAAGTTTTTTGAAGATGCTACTTGCACACACGTACATACACGCAAATTAAAAATGAAACAGAGGTCTGAGTAACACCGGCCCTGAAACTTATTTCTGGTTTTGTCTGATCTGTTATCGTTTTATTGAGAGAGTGACTTTTTTTTTAATATTATTTGATGAAGGTACTGTAAATATGTCTATATTATAAATTAAAATATCTTAAGAGACTTTATTATTTTTATTTTTATTTTCAAATGCCCACATGAATCTGCTGTTATTTTAGCACTTGTGTGTCATTTCCATTTTCCTCTCTGTGTGTTTTATAACATATTTATAATCTGGTGCAATTTACTACTGTGTAAATAATTGGTCTATGTGCAATAAATACCGTTGCAGCACAAGCAAGTGTGTCTCTATAGGTCTTGAAAGAATACCTACCTCTAATGGGAAGAACAGCATTTGTTTTTCTCCAAAGATGGCTCAGATTACTAACACAACTCTATCTAATGGCTTTTCCTGACAAAGTATTGTAAAAAATGCGTTTGATGCCCAATAAGGTTGTGTTCCTGTTGCACTGAGGTCTACTGACTTCCCTTAAAATTAATGGCTAAAGACAAGGTGTTTCCATGCTGATAATGAATACGCTCATTTTCTGTAACTATCACTTTCTGGAATTTTTTGTTGTTGTTGTGAGGAGTACGCAGCTGGGAATCAGGAGACCAGAATATTTAAGATTACAGAGGATGCTTAATTTGAAAGCTAAAAATGGTCTCGAGTACAAAGAAATGCCCATATGTGGTACACACCACCCCACAAGTAAGTCCACCTCATGCCAACGGTGGGCCTGATCCTGCCCGAGCGAGGTGGGTGGTGTGCGCTTAGCGGGACTGGGTCCTAGTGCTGAGCATGGAGGCTGGGGGATACCCCTGCTTAAAAAGCAGCCGGAGGAGGCTGGTGCCCTGTAAGGGGAGATGGCAGCCGGGGAGCCAGTCACAGGAACCCCAACTTTGGTTCTTACTGTAGAAAAGGAGTTAACCTCTGAGGGAATGACCGGGGCGTATCTAGAGCAGGCTCAGAGTCTGGGACAGACTCAAACACCACTGAAACCTCTTCTGTGTCTGGGTGAAATCAAACTACCTGGTTTGTAGGTCATAAAGCTAATGGTCATGTGCAGCATGGCTTCAGCGTGCTGCCAACAGCCACATATTCCTTGGGGGCCAGATAAAGATAGCTGAATGTTGTGTTGTGAACTGCTCCAAGGAAGGAGGCACTGTGAACAGAAGGGCTGCAGATTTGCATCCCTGGTCCAAAAGACTGTCTCCCTCTATTGCTTTATGAAGGTACGCTGTCTCCTTGTGGCTTCATAAATTTTTTTCATTACTGCAACGAGTCTATGGCAGATAGAGCGACAAAAAGGCAGTGCGGAGTAAAAGTGAAGCCATTTTTAGCTTTATTAAGCTCAGATGTATAGTTAAATTAGAAATCAGCTCCCAGGAAGAGCACTTCCCAAAGCGAGTTCTTTAGGCTGGTGGCCAATGGTTTGTTCTGGAAGCAATTTTTAATTTTTTGTTTGTTTGTTTTAAAAATTAACTAATTTGTCCTTTGCGATTTTTAATGATGTATTTTCAGGGGAAAAAAAAAGTTACGCTTTTTATGAAGGACAAAATAAAGGGACCAGGGAAGTAAATAATACTTCTCCATTGATGTTACTGGGCTTCAACGTGAGCTGCAAGTTAATGGTGTCTCTCTTGATAACAGTGAAATGATCTCCTTAAAATGTCAGGTGCCGAGTAAAGTAATCTCTGCCACCAAATGATTTTTTTTTTTTAAATCTGCATTTGTCTGTGATTCCAGCAAAGACAACAGGACAAGTGTGCACAAGATAGCAATGTCTGATGCCAGCAACTGTGGTGGGATGTTGGCTGCACATATCGGGATTGGGACAGGATGGGGAAGCAGCACTGCCCTCCTCCTGCACTTTGGGGATCACAGCAAGCCAGGGCAGGGCTGGCTTCCTGCCTGCTAGGTAGAGCAGAGCAGGATCTGGCCCCAGCACCCAGCTGGCAGCTGGACTGGCTGTCATGCCCTTGTCCTTTGCAGGGTGCTGGATCCTGGGGAACTGCAGTGCTTACTGTGTGGGGTGGAACAGCCCAATGGACTTGGAGTTTTGTCTCATAAATCAGTTCACATACCTAATTTTAAACATCTGAACTCTCATGTCATTAGACTTTAAAAAGTGATTAAAGTTTTGGCTCTACAGGGTCTGACTTGGTGGGAAATTTATGGCCAGAACTTGCTCAGCTGCTTCTGCTGAATAGCTGTGCTGGGTCATGCTTCCCCTGCATGAGTGTCATGGCGCTGAAAAGGTGAGAAGTAGGATGAGTTTTGCCCACTGGCCTCAGTAGAGCCAGCTGTGTGAGCAGAGCGGTCAGGATTTGTCTGCTGTTGAGTTTTGGCCAGTCAAGGACCTGCTGGAAGAGTCCAGAGGCTGTCATGTTGCGTCTCTTCGTAGACGGCTCAGATAATCCACCTGGCAGTGTGGACGGCGGATGTCGGTCTGTCCTGTGCAGTGTAAAGAAGACAGTGGCACAGTAGCGGTGCAGACAGAGCAGGACATATGGCACACACGTGTATGAGGAAGGGGAGGCTGCTGGCGAGCAGTCCGCTGTGGATCACGCTCAGAACAGGCTGTTCTCTGCGGAGAAGAAGGATACTCTGAAAAGAGTTACGGGGCAGCTGAAATACTCTGGAGGCAATGAGTCAAACATTCACAATGAATATTTTTTTTCGGACAAAAACCAGACGTGGATTAGAAATTGGAGCTGCAAGTCAGAAAGTATAGGTGGTAGGCATGCGGCTGCACACGTACGTGGGCGGGAAAGGAACAGCAAAGAGCCACAGGCCTATAGGAAAGGGAGACACAGGTGAAACAGATATCCACTCAAAGAAAATGTCCTGTGTCTGCCAGGACCAAAATTATTTGGCAAAGGTGCCTGAGACTTCCACATACAGGCCGCTCAATTCTCAAAGGCGCCGGCCGCAGTCTAAGCAGTGTTTGCTCGGCACTTCTGAAAAGAAGCCTCCACGTGCTTAAAAGGGAATACATGGAGTGGAAAGCCTGGCTTCAGTTTTCCATATGTTCAGGAAACTTAAGGATGTTTTGAGTCCACAACCTTCTGTATCAACTGACTGTAGCGCCAGGCAGTGACTGATGTATGAATGAAACTATGTGCAAAATAAGGTGGCTTAAAATTATTATCTGAACCGTGCCCATGGCACATGCAGCATTTGGCAGCATCAGCCGGGTATTTGTGATACAGCACACTCCGGGTCTGCTGCAAACGCTGCTTTCCGTTTTGGGTATGCACGTGTTTTCAAGTATAAGGACAACTTCTTTATCATTTTTTTTTTCCCTAAACCCTATCTGAAGTCAAGGTTTTATTAATAACTTTTAAGTGGCTATTTTGCAAACCTTCCTTGTGCTGCATGCTCTCCTAATTTATTGTAATTTCCCGTGCAGTGGAGTGCGTTTACTTCCTTTATGTAATATATCAGCTGCGGGGCTGGAAATTGTGCAGCTATGAACTGGAAGAGCAGACTTTCTCGAGGCCAAATGCGGTCAGGCATCATTGCCACTGGGAGCAGAATTTGACCTGATAATCTAATCTCGTAGGAGAGACTATCTCCAGAATAGTATTGTTACCAGCAGTAAATGACCTCTGCTAATGAAGCAGGAGCAATTAGTGCTATTCAGAGCTGTCAAGAAAATGTTAACTGCTAAACAACAGTTAATGTTGGATAGCTCAAGTAATGAGTGTTTTGTTTGCTGGTGTGTTAGGTGATGTGTTGGGAAATAATTATCCTTTGACTAGCAGCCAGCTTTGTACTAATCAGAAAGGAGAAGTCATGTTCTGTTTGAAGGATTATACCTAAAAATAGTGCTGTTACCACCACATCAACGAGTGAAATGAAGCAAATTCATGGCAACGTACACAGCTTCTTAGCATTTCACTTTTCATCCTAAAAACTTAGTGTTTAGATGGAACTCTCTGTTTGATCGTGTCAAAAGCACGAATGCAATCTCCTGCAATAGCACTAAGCACACTTCCCCCAAGGAGTATTACCCTATGCACCACTGACTTGCTTTCAGAGCTTGCCAAATTCCTGAACGCCCCAGGAGGAAGTAAGGAGTCTTTCTCTTTATATAAACAATCACATATAATATAAGATCAACAATATTTGTGATAATCGCCTCGCAGAGGAAATCTATACGGTTTTTCTTTGAGATGTTTCTACGCCTTCCTGTCTGCGAGGAGCAGCCGTGGTAACAGCAGGTGATTTATTCGTGCAATTCAGTAACTTCAGGCTGTCAAACTGTGCTCGAAAATGTGACCGAGATGGGAAAAGGATAAAAGAAAGGTGATGGTGGTGAGCAAACCCAGGGTTGTCATTGTAAACAGCAAAAAGTGGAGCATCTTTAGCCATACTATAGGTGTTGCCTTTTGCTGGTAAAGTCTTAAATGGTTGGCTAGGGCAGATGTACTATAGATAGGCAGGTTAAGAAGTGTGAGAGGTAAGACAGTTTTCATACAGGGCTATGACGCCAAGGGACTGGCAGCTGAAACATGCCCCAAACATCCCTAAAGGTTTTTCTTACCCTTTTTGGGTAATAGCAGCAGACTGAAGCACACCTGAGCGGCTCCTCAGCCAACGTACAGCTGCGAAGCTCGCTGGCCATCCATGGCTCCTGGGACACGTCCCTCCCTGCTGGCATCTCCCCCTCCCCTCTGAGGGGCTCCAGCTTGTGCCGAGTTTCACAGAACCCAGAGCCTTCCCCCAGCCCGGAGCCATCATCCTCTTGCATGGTGCCAAACAGGAGGTGCCCCATGGCACGCCGGGGTGGCATCACTGCCAGGTGGATGTATGGGTGCTGCAGGGTGTGCCCACGCTGCCTCGGCTGTGCTGGGCATGCTGGTGCAAGCACCACTCCCCTGAGTCATCACCCCGTCCTGTGAACGCCAGCGACAGAATCGGGCCCGCCGAGCTGGAAATGGAAGAGGGTTTGGGTTTATTATGTAAACTGGTGACCAGCCTCCTGGATCACAAAAACTGGTGGCTTGGTACACACATTTGCTTCACAAACTGCCATTTTGTCTTCCCGCCTGCTCAGCTCCCAGGTTTTTTGTGGAGATGTTTGCTTGCTCAGGCTTAGCACTCAGCAGCATGAGTTTTTCAGCTGTGCCCTGACAGCAGTCTGCATCCAGACATGAACGGTACCAAGTGCTGGGCAGTGTCTGGGTCTAGTCCTACCCATTCCTTCAAGGATTGATGCTCAGGTTTCTTAATACCTGCTACACCGAACGGCAAAAGTACCAAATAGTAAATGAGTCCAGGTAAATGAGTTCAGGTCCGCAACCTGAAGGCGAAGATAGAAGCTTACGCAGACTTTTGTCATTGCCATGGTTAGCAGAGCATCTCAGATGTAATGGTGTGCCTTTCCCTCCTGATCCTGTGTAATGCACCGAATCCTGTTGTCCTTAATGAGATTAAAGGAGGATTTTCTCCTAGTTTGGTGCCCCAGCCATTAGCCACTGTTGTGCGTCTCTAGGCAGTGATGTAGCTTTGCATGCCTGGCCCAGTGTCTCTCTCAAAGCCATGATGTTTAGACTTCTTCCTAACAAAATTATTTTGATATTTGTTCTTAAGCTCATCGGCACAATGCTTTGAAAGATTTAAGCGTACACACCAAAGAGGCAATCAGAGCCACCAAAGAGGCAATCAGAGCCACCAAAGAGCTCAAAACCTCTGCAGCTGCTAGGTGTATAAATATTTCAGCTACCAACAGGTTGTTTTGCAGGGCCCCCTCAGAGGCTGTCAGCTGCCCTCCCTCAGAGTGGGACTGCGGAATACTCTGCCACTGTAAGGAAGAATTTCAGGGACAACACAACAGCTCCTGACAAAAGATTTGCCATGTGGTAAAATTTAAACAATGCTTTGTGGCTGAAATTTAAGGAATATTTGCTAAGAAGAAGGAATTGAGGCAAGCCTCTGACAGGATTTCCTAACAGGGAAGAGAGAACAACTTTATGGGTTAAAATTTCCAGGTACAGATGAAAAGCCCCTCGTTGACTGCTCCAGATGCTGCTGGCACCCTGTGCAAGCCATGGTGGCGGACAAGTGCTGTCCACCCCAGCCGCCCCCAGGGACAGCTCACGGTGCTCCCAGCCACGCTCTCTCTGCTCTTATTTGGGTCTATAACGTGCCCCCCTCTTACCTGCTTGGGCATTGGAAGGGACAAAGGTGTCCTGGGACACAAAGGTGAGTGCCAGCCTGTGTCCCCACTTAGAGCTCGCTGACCCACCATTGTGCTGGGGAGGGAGGAGTGCTTCCTCTTGGACTGGAGCAGGTAAACTGGGAGATGTCCCACAGAGCTCCCATTGTTTAACAGCTCGCCCACTCACAGAGCCCGCCTTCAGTGAGGGACATTTTGTTTGTCTGTCCTTCCCCTACATACTCACTTGGGAGCTGTGAAATAAAATCTCAATTAGCTTACTTAAGACATGAAGTGCGATGCGGGATGTGTTCCCTGGCAGGCAGCTCCTCTGGCTGCGGTGCGGCGGTGGAGGCGAGGGGGAGGCAGGAGGGGAGATGGAGGCACCTGTTGCTCACACCACACCCCACCTGGTATTCTAGCAGGTTCCCATCACCAAACTGGGACAGCCACAACACCAGTGTTGCCCAGGCTGCGCCTGAAATCGTGGATCTGACACGGGAGCATCTCATCTGCTTGCCAATCAGCTTGTGTCAAATACTCAGGCTTTTTGGAGCTTTTATGTGATCCTTGGCCCAGGGCAGCTGCTGCCACAGTAATTCTGAGTAACAACAGGTATTGTAACAGTGACCTACACCACCTTAAGAGCATCCACGGGATCTACAGGATCTCCTGTTTCACTGCCAGGTGGTTACCAGGTGGTGACAGTGTGAATGCATGTCTGTGGCTTTCAGCATCAGCCCATCCAAGCTGGGGCTGGTGCTCACACCCTCCCCAACCCTCCTGTTGCATGTCCTGCTGCCGCAACTGCCTGGGCAACTGCATGGACAATGGGCTCCATTGGCTGAAAACCAGCCCTTTCAGAAAAGTTTTTTTTCAGCTTATCCACACAGGTTGCACAAACACAGGTAATGGCACAACAAGGGGCATGGGTACATGCAGAGTCATGAGGCTGACGTCGTCTGTTTTGGTAGCAGCTCAAATTTGGATCCATCACTGTAATCACAAACCTCACCTCTGACCATGATGCTGCAGAAACTGAGACCCAGACCAGCACCCTCTGGCTTGTCATTTTGCCTGACCTGTGTTGGAAAAGCAATACTCACCAGCAAACCTTCTCTCTCTTCGGGGGCCGCCATGAATATCATACTCAGAAGTCATTAAGCTCCTCCTTGCATGTGAAAAGTGAAAATAAATTTAGTCTTGTACAAACATCTGTGCAATAGAATAAAAGCATGATTTAAGTTTGATTATCTGCCGTGTAGCTAGACCACAGTGAAGAGCATGGAGCAGGCTGCTCAACTTTTGGCAGAGATCAGGACCAGGGGAGCTGCTGAGCAACTCAGGTACCGCATGACAGCAGTAAGCTGTCCCCAACTGCAAGAGAGTGACATGGCAATGAGCCACAGGCAGTGGAAAAATAATTCCCCAGGAAGAGAAGCTCCTTTTAACCAGAGTCTTTGTGTGGATCTCAACACTGATGGGCACCATTGATCTATTAATGACTTGTGAGTAATCCCCATCGTGCGTGTCTTCTGGTGGAGGATGTTTAACTACTTTTATTCCTGTCCACTTCACTCATGTGGAAACAAGGAATGTGGTGATAAAAAGGCTGGAATGGTTTCAGCGTTGGGTAATTTCCATTAATATATTTCTCATTATATAACGCTGCTATGACTGCACAAAATATGCAAAGGTGCCTTTTAGGAAGGTGGAACATTTGTACAAGGCCATAATTAAGAAAGTGGCATTGCAGAGCATGCTGAGCTTTGATCAGATACTTCTCGATTGCACTGGATGTGCTTGGGTTGTTGCATGGTATGGATTTCTTTGCCTTTATATTATGAGGCACCTCATAAATTAAATGGTTGATGTTGTCAAATGCATGCCATTAGCACTCTGAGCAGATAATCCCTTTGGTGGCCTCATTGGAGTCTATCTCAGGGTCTGTCTCCAGATAACGGCTTGGAAGAAGAACAATGGTGCTCCGAGCTCCCAGGGACCTCCCCTTTCAGTTCTGTGCTTCAGAAGAGAAAAATTATCATTATCTGCATGGCTCAAGCTCTCTTTGAAATGCAGTTATTTTTTACTCGTACACTCCAAGTATTTTTTACATGATATCAGTGTGAAACTTGAAACCCCCTTTGAGAAAAGATTTCCTGCAGCCTTACTACTGAAGAAAATGGATAGATCCAGTAGTAAAGTTCAGTGACTTACTTAGCATTAAATAAGAAAGAGAATAATGAATTGGATTTTGTGTGCCTGTTTTTCCTCTGCAGGGAACAGTCAGGCTAATGGATTTTCATTGCCTTCTGCTTCTGTTCATCAATCTAGGTGAGTTCAAAACATTGCTGCCTTTCGTCCTCTCCTTTCCCTGTTCACTTGTCACAACTTCAAGTATTTGGAGCTTAGCAAACAAAGCCGTTTAGTACCATCAATGCCATCCTGATCAGTGAGAAAAACCCACAGGGTTAACCCCCTATGTCTAACGATGACTTATGGTCTGCTGTGTGGGCATCTGTATTTTATGCTAGGTAGCTGCAAGTAAGTAATTCCTTACTTAGGGTGGACACTAGTTTCCTACTATTATGAGCTCAGGCTTTAACATCCTTCAAGACAGACATTGTTTCCCCACTGGGTTCACCAAAAACTGGTTGAGTCTCCAAACCCCTCCTTTGTTTACAGGCTTTGCCGAGTGCGCAGTAAGGCTTTTTATTGGGGAAGGAAGGGAGGTGGTGAAGGAGGAAACTATTACAAAGCTATATAACATAAACAACTTTCTTATGTAAACTCCAAATACCACTTGGCAAGGAAGAGGTTAAATCTAGGGTGTGGATAGGGAGGTCTCATCAGGGCAAAGATATAAATAGCAAGTCAGGAAGCCTGGGGAGGGACGGGGGAAGGGGAAGAGGTGAGTTGACCCTAGATGGGGTGGACTCTCTCAGGTTGCTGAAAGCCTTCTGCTGCTCTACCCTCAGGCCTTGGATGGGGGTCCTCCCTAAAGCATCCTAACGCTGCTGGGGGATGCTCAGACAGAAACCCTGCATAACTGACCAGGAGTCGTATTTGTTCAAAGGTGAATCTGAAGGATGTTTGGGTTACCTGAAGGCTTTCTGCAGAGCCAGAAACTGCTGCTGCTCCTGCCTGCTCCAAACCTTCACTGGGTCTTCCAGGGCCTGCCCAAAGCCAGGGAGCTGCTCTCTGCCCACTCAGATGGTTGGAGCAGGATTTCCGTTTTCCTACCAGCCTTGGTTCCTCAGGCTTTCTGGTCTGTTTTTTGTCCAAATGGGAAATGCATAATGAGAAACTGTTTAAACAACTTAAGGTACAAGGAAACTCACTGGAGTAAAGTAAAACATTATCATTAATTTCCAAGGAAATTATGCACTCTCCAAAAGCACTCCACTTAAACACAGCAATTTAAAGTTGCAGGATAATTACCGGCCATCTTCAGTGGTGCCTGCAGCCCTCATCTAGGTCTGAGTGTGGTGCACGAGGAGGACGAGAGTCTGCCAAGATCATCTGTGCTGCTGTCTGGTCTTGCCACCAGCAACTATTCGTCAGCAGCTTGTTGCAGACCTTTGCATGCAGTGAGATGCTTGATGTGGTTATAACACTGGCAATGAAGAGGCACCAGGCAGTGTTATATAAACTCTCTGCCAACAGATACGCTAAGATATGCACAAATATTAATGAGGGCGTTTCTTTAAAAAGGTTTTAAGCCACCCATAGCAGCTATGTGGACCAAGATGGCAAAGTGCAGAGAGAGATCAAACAAAGGACAATTTCTCCAGGCTGTGAGTAAAGTTGGTACTTAGGCACAGTTGAATGCCTGAGGTTCAGGGAGGGTCTGGCTGTTAGAGATGTCCTGTGTGTTGGTTTGTTTGCATGAGTAGGTCTGGATGGCCTGGTGCTGGTGAAGGAAAGCCCAGGAGCTGCTGAAGCCCTGGAGGAATTCTCTTGTTCTATTTCCAGCCCTGCTTTTAAGATACAAAGGGCTTCAGATCAGATGCATTTCTGAAGCTTATCTGTGTGAATATTTGACTGCTTATCCAAACAGAACAAAAACCTTCAAACCTTCTGAGGTCCATCCATCAAGAGCCTTATCTCCCCATGTCACCATTCGGCTCCTGGCCGCTGCTGCTCGGAGCCTCCTGCCATCAGGGGCTCAGCACTGCCCACCAGCTTCCAACCTCCCCTCTCTGGGTGGCTTTGCAGCATTATTCACAGTCACCTCCTTGGCTCCCTGCCACTTCAGTGATGGCCTCTTCATTTCGTGCAGGAGTGGCAGGCCAGGGCTGCAGCATAGTCTACCTCCAGGCAGGATCCTGACAAGGTTGCATTTGTGCTGCTGTATGGCGGCCCATTGTCTCCATCCTCCACATATGTAGCCATCTGGGCCATGGCCACAGCCACGACCAGAGCAGAGCACACTGACTCCTCTTGGTCCAAGAAAGGAGAACATTTGTACTTTTTAATGAGATATTAATGAAGTCTGGATAAAGGAATGCAGTCTCCTCTATCTGAGGTTCAAAGAGAGAAACATCCAAGGAGAATATTTCTGATCTCCTCTCTAGTAAAAAGGAGGTTTTGTAAGAGGTCCTCTAAATCCCAGCTGTTGGGAAAGAGAGGAGGGGCTGTCAGCCCCTGGTCCCCTCAGGCAGAGGCATCCTCATGACTCCAGTTAGGCTGCTCGAGGTCTCAGATATCACCCCTAAAAGGCCAGGTAGGCTCTACCACTTGGTAGCTGAGCATAGCACGTTAGCCACCGGAATGCACTAGGAACATGGCAGAGGGCAGGAACACCAGCATCAACAGCCCTGTGGAGGTTCCTGGCTGAGTAAAACAGCTTCATAGTTAATCTTATGCCCAACTCCTACAATACTTTGTTCACCCTTGTCAGAAGAGCCTTTGCAGTGCTTGGTATTGGGGCCACAGGACATTTCTTGATTTCTTTGAAGCTGAGCTGGCACAAGAAGTCGTCTGCAGTCCTGCCGTCCTGTCAAAGCAATGGCCAAAAACAACAGGGTGAAGACTTTGGAAAGAACCTCCCATCCTCAGTGTAGAGGAGTTCAAGTGGGGACCTGCCTGGCTCAGGGCTTGAAAACAGCTTTTAAGAACATCAGAGGTTGAAATCCTGCGCACAACAGCAGGGATCAGAGGTCTCTGCTGCTCAGTACTGTCTAGTCTTGGCACAAACCTAGCCAAGCTTTGCCATTGGGGTTGGTTTTTCCAATAGGGATTGTTTTCCTATGGTCCTTTTCAGAGGAGACGCTTACTCATGGACTGTTTTTGCTCTTCTCCCTGTAGTTTTGATTTTTTCCCTGTATTGATAGTCAGAAGGGTGAAACTAATCCCCTTGCCTTATATAACAATGAATTTGACTCAATAGCAAGAGGATGAATGTACTTTTTATACTGTGGTGTATGTAAGCTATTTATAAATATCATATCACTTCTGGGTCATCTTCAGGGTTGAAAATAAAGTTTTAATTTAAACATAATTTTCCAGTGCTGACAGATATGATAAATACATTTTTGTTACAATAAACCCTAATTTTGACAATTATTTACAAAAATCCTTTGCTAAGGATTATTCCCCTGATTTTTTTGCTTTGTCTCCATGTTCCAATGTTTAGTTTAATGTTACATTCCATTACACAAAGTAAGATCTGTGGCTGCACTATTTTGTTCACCAATGCCACAGCTTAAGGGGATGCTCTTGAGAAGACTGATGGAAAGAGATGTTACCTCTTGGGGCCTTGGGGCACTCACAGCACCTCTCTGCATCATTAAAGGCCACCATGCCCTCCTTGCAGTTTCATGGGGCACTAAAAGTTACCACCAGTGGGAGGTATCCTGTCTTGAAGGGGCTTGGGACACTTCACTTGGTGCTGGCACAATGGGAGCAAAGGTGCTGGGTCAGACCCTGAGCTCCCAGGCCTGTGTGACACCACTGCAACATAATGACAGCAGTACATTAGCATTGCTTCAGGGAATCACGAGTTTGTGCAACAGCCCTGGACCAGAGGGGTCTGTCCCCACACTCCAACAGCACATGGGACTTCTTTTACATTCAGACTCCCCCACTTAAATCATTCCTCCAGGTGTGAAGATGGTGGCCACCTCCTCCCCTTGACAACATCCCTCCTCTCTTCCAAAGGCTTCTTTTCAGGCTTTGAGGCTGGTGGCAGAACTAGCCCTCAGGCCACTTCTGCAAAGCCTGGTGGCAACTTCATGGCAATTGAGCTAACCTTGATATTCAAGGTGATCCCAAAAGAAGGCCAAGAGGGCACAATGGAACAGATTTCATGTCGGGAAGGTGAGGTTAAGAAGAAGTCCTCCATCTACAGGAGGGTTGTATTCCTGTTGCCTGAGCTAGCCATCCATTGATGAGCTGAGTCCCTGCAAAATTTCTCTGGACCTTCTCTCATTTTCCTTTTCCCACACAAACATCTCTGAGGAAGATCTCTTCTTCTGCAATGAGACATTTTCATTCTGCAGTAAAACAGCTCTTACATCAGCTGCCATTGTATTGTGTATGCAAATGCAGCACAACAAAGCCCTTACATGTTGTGAGGTGAGTGGGTCAGATCCGGTGCTTAAACAATGGAAGTACAATGAATGATGAACAGGAAAAACAACTTATTTTAAAGTGCTTTAAAGCTACAGTCTATCTTCTGAGCCTTGTATCTTACAGCCCATACTTCTCACACCACCTCCCTTTTAGACAGTCAAACAAGAGATGATGCTATTTGGAGAGCAAGTCTGTGTGCTGGAGACATGCAAACACTGATGCTTGTATCCACATGGACTGGCCTCCATCTGTTAGGAGCTTCCAGCTTCTGGGCTGAAAATACCTGGGAAAGGGTCATGCAGAAGGGGAGAGAGGTCTTCATCTGGAGGGTTGCCATGTCACTCAGGCTGCTTTCATGGTGATACCCAGAAGACGTCATCTGGTGCAGCCAGCTGTGATAATCCTTTCAGTGGGAACAGGTGCTGGAGGATAATCCTGCTGTTTTTCTTGGTTATGGTTCTCTTCAGTCACTAAGACTGATCAAACAGGATTATCATAGCAGTGATTCAGGAGGTGAAGTTACAAGTGCCATGTGTCCATGGCTCTGTGGACATTTGTTTCCAAGGCAGACACCAGCTTTGCTGAGCAGCCTGCCGTTGCGAGGACAGCAGGTGAGTGGGTGAGCCATCAGCACCGAAGGGCTTTGCTGGCCAGCTCCTGTGGTCCTCACTCAGATCTGCACCATGCCCCTCAGGGACCAGGGCTGGATCCCAAAGCTCTCTAGAGCTCTCCTGGAAAGGTGCCTCCGCCAGCCCCCTAGTTCGGGTGGGATGGAGACTGCCCAGCTGTGCAGCAGCTAGTGGCATCATCCCAAAACCTGACCTGGGCCAAGGCACTAGTGGAGGAGCTGGGGGAGAACGAGGAGTGGCAGCTCTGGCTGGACTACCAGATCTGCTCTGATAGGGAAGACCTGAGGCACTGCAGACCTTTCTGGGATTTACGGTGAACCAGCCCCTCCCTGTGAAACTTCAGAGCAAGTCTGTCCCAATGTAAGTGCAGGCTCATGCTTCTGGCAGACTTTAATGTATCACCAGGTTTTGGTTTAAATCCCTGGAGTGCTGCACTCATCTGTTTCCTCCCAGCCCTCCTCCACCACTCCTAGAGAGCAGCCTGCACCCTGGTGACACTCCTTGCTATGCAAAGTCAGTGTCTGTTTCTGTTTTACCACCTTTTGCTTCTGCTGATAACAACCTTTAACACCCACTGGCAATTCCCTTCTCCACAGGCAAAGGAGGAGGACATATAAAGTTCATGACAGCAGCCTTCACAGGGTCTCTGTGCACAGACATCTGCTCCCCTTTGCTGGTTTCTTTGGGACACAGCTGACACCTCATTTCAGTAACAGCAAAGCAATCAAGCTTGGCTTTATGGTTTTGTGGCAACTTTGGCCCAAAGCTGTTTTAAACAACAACTTGCAAAATAACTATGTGTGTACCGAGACAAACACCAAACTGCAGGAATAGGAACTAGGGACGTGCAGCTCAGGAAGGGTTCTTAAAAGTCCAGCTTGTAGCTGTGCTGATAAGGCAGTTTCCAAGAAGTTGCCCAGCCCTTAAATTCTAGTAACTTTCTCTTCCCAGGTCAATAACCTTTTATGGACTGAATCTTGGTGTCATCCTACAAGCAAACACAGTCCAGGCGGGATCTTCTGAAGTGATACAAGAAAAAGGAGAATCAGCGTTGCTAAGAAGAGTTTCAGAAACTTTCTAGCACAGAGAACCAAACACACAGTGAAAAATACATTTGATAATTCTGTTGGTTTGGGAAAGCACAAGAAAAGAGGCTTCAACTTCATTCTTCTTCAGCTAAGTCTCCTCCTTGCCTGAGAGGGGATCAAAGCAGTGGTAGCTGAGCTGCTGCTCTCCCCTTCCTTCACTGCACCGGCAGTGGGCTGCAGCACTGCAAGGCTTGGACTCCTCCTGAGGTCTCCTCTCTTCCCACAGGCACGTGATCAGCCCTGGGAGCAGGACTCTGCACCTATGCTGTCCCAACACCAGCTCCCTTGCAGCTCCACTCCCTGCTTTTCACCAGCCTTAACTTCAGACATGAACAGAAACTCTTTGGAGAGGCTTTCCATAGCACCCTGTAGCTCTGCTAGCAAAAACGTTCAGTGTGGCTCTGGTGACAGCACCAAGACAGAGCTGATTAGACTCAGTCATTTGGCTCTCTCATTTCATGGGGATTTAAAAAAATACCTTATGCAGGGGCAGGAGTTGACACAACAGAGCATGCTGAGTCCATCCAGCTTGTGTGTAAACATCACTAATCCCTCTTTATACTCTTAGGAGCTGTTTCATAAACACAAAATATTTTGCTTAATTTCCAAATCATGTGCCATTTCCTTAGCAGGCCCAGTAGGGTGGAGGTGCCACCCATGTGGACAGGGGCTGCAGCCTGGAGTCCTGCAGAACAGTCCCAGGTCGCTGCCAGAGCTGGCAGCAGAGCCAAGCAGAGGCTACCACCTCCTGGACCTTTCTCACGGACTCCCGGCTCTGAACCTCTCCATAATGCCATTTACCAACCACTCTCTGCACCACAGCAGACATGCTGCATGCTGAGCAGCATAGCACAAACACCTCTTGCTAGTTCTTCATCACTAACAGAGCTACTGAGATGTGAGTAAGCCACGTAAACAGTGAGGATGCGAAATGAGCAGCTTTGTGGGCCTGATCTGTTTGGTGCTCATTTGGGATCTGACATGTGTTCTGCAGAGTCTGGGTGTGTTCTCTTCCTTACTGGCCCTGCAGAACAGGGGCACCTTTCTGAGTTAAGGCAAATTGCCAGAATTTTGTGAACCTGACATTTCCCTATAAAAACTTGCTTCTACCAAAAATGAAATAGCTCTTCCAACAGTTCTTAAGAAGAGGGAATAAAATTCATGCATACTGGGTGGGCACATGCCTGAATTTGTGTGGGATCCTACACTTGCATGGGGGAGTCTTGAGGGTCTTCATGGCAAGCACCATTGCAGGCTTAAGGGTCTTCATAGGAAGTGGTGGTAGAACATGAACCAGCTCTGTCATGAATCATGCATCATCAGGCACGCAGCTCTCCTGAGCAGCCAAGTCAGGTCCAGAGGGCTGCTGCTTTTGTGATCCAGGTCACGTTTGTCCCACTTAAGGAGCTCAGCCAAATGAGTCCTGTAGCTCACTCTGACTCCTGCAGCCTTGAGATTAAGGGACTTGGTACCTGCTTTGGATGGGCAAACTTTGGGGATCTTTCAGGGTAGAATTCTCAGTGCTGCAAATGTGTCCAGGGGGCTCATGGTGCTGCAGCATGTGTGTTTCTGGGGCAGAGATTTTGGGTTTGCACTGAGCACGCTGAATGCTGTCAGGGTAATTTCCTGGTATAGGCTTTTTTTGATTGACCTGCTCTTCTGAGGTGCCCTGAGTCTGGAAAGGTCATGCTAGCTCGCACCTAGAGTGCATCAGGCCTTGGCTGCCCAGTTAGCCAGGCTCCAGGAAGGTCACTGGAAGGACTCCAGGGGCCTCAAATAGGATTTGACTCATGCCCCATGAGATGAGAACAAAATGTCTCTGCATATGAAAAAAATATTATGGAAACTGTATTATTCATGCACAAAAGCCACACTTCAAACTTTATCATATAAAACACGTAATATTGTAAATAGAAAGGAAAATTGCATGAGGCCTGGCGCACATTAAAATTGTTGGCATGCAAAAGTGTCCCTTCCCATAAACACAGCTATTTCCTGGGGTCTGATACGCAAGTAGACATCCAAAGCTAGAAATCTTGGACCCTTTCTGCACTCCTTCGAAGCACTCATTTTCTGTAGCAGTGATTAAATTTTAGGCTCATTCCTTGTCATGTCAAGAGTGACCCAGAGCTAATGATGGAGTTACCAATATGAGGTGATGTGGTGGTGTGACAGCTTTGCTTCAGGACCTCATAAACACAGCAGCAGCACCAGAGAGTGATGTCTGGGGACAGAGATTGGTGCTGGGAGCACCCCATGGGCCAGCTGCATCACTTGGCTCACTTGAGTCTTTGTGGGAGGTCTGACTGTGGTAGAATCCTGCCCCACTGATGCTGGCCAGGATTTGACCATGGTGCTCAGCAAAGCAGAGTCCCTGTGATTCCCACAGCTGCCCTCTGTGGCTTGATCATATTCCAGCAATAGCTGATTGCCATAGTCCAGGGAGCAGGATTTAGCATATCACCTCAAGGAAAAGGGCAGAGGATGGCTCAGCATGCACAGCAAATGCAACTCGTAGGGAAAATGTGAATTCATGTGGGTAATAACCAGCAATTTGTCATACAGCCTCTAGAGCCAGTTTCTGATGCTGTGAAATGTGCAGTGAAGAGCAACGGATACTTCTGCAGCTCCTCAGGTTTCTCCAAAGTTCTTTGGTGCTGGGAGCAGGTGAACACCACCAAATGGGAGAAGCCATGGTGAAAGATTCAGCTGCTGACTTAACTGCAAATGGCTCTTTCTTCTGACCATGGGGGAAACTATAGCTTAGCCTTTCCCTCTGTGCCATGCTTCCCTCTTTGGGCAGGAGCACCAGGAGATAGCTGCAGGCACTGCAGAAGCACTGTCTGCCTCCTCGTAGGCTGGACCTGAAGCACTTCCCATTTATCACTCTGCTGTTCCTCACTACCACCACCCTGCAACACCTCTGTGGCAGAAGAGTCCCACCACACATGTGCAGACACATTCAAGCTTGAAGCGATACAGAGAGCCAAGCGAAATAACACACCTGTGCCATTTGTCCACTATTGCAATCAAATTACGTTTTTTTCCCCCAAAACCACATATAGTTCAGGACAGCAGATTGTACTGTGCAAGCATATCACTGATCTGCGTGCCTAGCTCTGAGATGGCTTGATGGGCTCTCATGCTCTCCTGCCCCAGTGTTATGGGTTGGCTGTGGAATGAGGCTCGGCTCGCTGGGCAATACTGGTTCCCTGCTGGAGCGTGCTCTCCTAACTGACATCTGGAGACATCCAGCTGCGATGACTGAGATCTTCTTACATTCCAGAAATCCAACAAATAAATGTTTATTTTAAATAAGCTAGTGTTTTGTTTTGGGAAATGAGTGAACCATTAGCCTCGCTGAATTTGTAGGGGGCAAAGCTTCACAAGGACCCGCGGGGCACCAGGCAGTAACACGAGCATCTTGCTTGCCCACCCTTCCAGCCCTTTTCTCCTTTAATGTGTTTGGATTGAACTTTGGAGCTCTAACTATGAAGACTAATGATGTGTGAAAGCTCACTTTCATTTTTCACTCTACTTTTTTGGAAGGTGGAACATTTTACAGTTGACAGGACCATGCTAAAGCCATATGAGGCAAGCAACTATTTTTAGCCAGACGGAGATTATCTGAAAGTCTACTGCTGAATCATTTTAAACAAGAAAGAAATCATGGGATCCAAAAGTGCTGGGAAGATGAGGGTGGAAAGGCTTTTATCATGCACTTGTTCCAATAACTATCCAACTACTTCAAGACTATGGTGACAACTATCTGGAAGTGCCTGTGGGGTGACTTCAAGTAGTGGCTGCATTTTACAAAATGCTTCTGCTTTGAGGGAGAGGTGAGTGCTCAAATTTGAGCAGCTTGAGAGGCTACCCCTGCTCACTAATGCCCTTTGCACCCTGCACTGTGCTCTGAACAGCACCAAATGGGAGAAGACACTTGAGCATACGGGCACTGCCCTTTTCTGAGCCCCCATCACCCCACATTAGCTGAATGCAATAGCTGAAAGCTTGTAGGACCACAGCCTGGGGTGAGAGGTGGCCTCAGCCCTGGTCTGGATGTCCTTCCACCTGACAGAGAAAAGCACCATTTCTCCCTCCTCTCCCCAGGCCAGCGCAGAGGTGGCACTTCAAATAACACAAGTTTGCCAGGGAAACCAGTTTTGCGGATAAATTGAGGAATTTTCTTCTCGCTTCCTTTGTCTAACATATCTCAGACTTGCAGCAATACCCCTTCTTGCTGGAGGGCTGGCAGCTATAGACTATGGCAGCTTCTCATGCGAGGAAACGGAAAGCTAGACAGTACACCTGAGTTACAGCTCCGTCTCCGTGAGGAGATGGGACAGTTCAGATGAATTCTTTCTCTACCAAGCCATCAATATTTTCTACAGGAGGAGCAAGTGGATACCAAGACTAGCTTTTGCTGCCAACTTGGTGGCAGCCTTGAATGAGGAGCTCATTGGCCACAGTAGTAGGTTGCAGCTCTCTCTGGTTTCTCTGTTGCATTGAATTTGCCTTTGCAAACACCCTACATGTGAGCTATGAGACCAAGTGGACCTTCTGGCTGCAAGAACAATCAAGTTTAGTCAAAAGGACTGGATACATCTCCATTAAAAAGCCAAGAAGGTCAGTGTCTGCAGCATGGGGAATGGAACTCAGTCTAAATGATCCTTGAAGTCAATGTTTTTAAGAGCTACTGTGAAATGGGAGGAAGGCAGCACAGCCTGCTGTGAGCTCCGCCGACCTCTGCACAAAACCCTGAGCGCTGCAAAGCCCCAGCTCCACATCAGGTAGTTAGAGCTGCCACCAAAGCTGTCACCTTGTGGTTTTGCTCCTACTATGCAAGGGAAAGAATTGAGAAGTGGGACTTGCATCGCTACCAGTGATGTTAAACACAGTGCAAGCTGCTGAGCTCACATGTATTGCTCTGCAGGGCTGTGGAAGGAAGAGACTTGGATCTCCAATGGGACTCAGCTCCCATGTGGGATGTCCATCCTTGGAGAGTCCTAGAGCTGGCCCTAGAGCCCCTCCTCCATTTTCCCACTGGTTAATTCTGATCTCACCCATCCTCTCTGGGTACCACTGCAGGGGAGGGGCATCTCCCAGCCCATCACCAACCCACCCAGCTGGGGTACACCTTGTGCAAAGCTGACCTAGGCCTTTCACTTGAGGAAACAGGCGGTTCAGTTGATGCTTCTAATCAGCACCCAACGTGCTCACGCTTGCATACCACGCATGGCTTATCCTGTCCCTGCGCCTGCAATCTTGAGTAATGGGGCCTGACACGTGTTTTTCCAGAATACAATCTCTTCAGATCAAATTAATTCTGTGATTTCCATCTGCTTCCTCCTCTGCATAAATGATGAAGACTTCCTGAAGCTAACGGCCAAGATTGCTTGAAGCTGGGACATTAAAATTAATCTTTTGTTCTTAGGTACTTTCTGTAGCCTGATGACTCTGGGTTCTACTTCTCCCTTCTCTCCTGCAGACCCATAGGTAGCAAATCTACAGGCAAAAAAGCATTTTAGAGGGGGGAGAGGAGGGCAGGGCAGGGTGTGAATTGACCTGTCTTTGCGTTTGAGCGTACCTGAAGGCTCACACTGGAAAGTCTTTGCTGAATGCTCACCCAGGCACTTCTGAGGACATGGTAACTGAGGGCTGGGTTTAAAAACACCAGACAGTGTCTCCCTTCCAATTTGAGGATGTTCAGGTTTGAGCCCTAGCAACAACCCCGTAGGTCCTCTTTGCATTAAGCGGAACAGAGATTTGAATGGGAACTTCTTGTATTGTGTCTGCATTTCCCCTTTCCCGCCTATCAGGGGTTGCATCGTGTTGCTTATATTAAAGGCTAAAATACAGATGAAGCTGTGAAGCAGCAATAATAAATGGTGCTCATCAGTGGATACGCCAGAAGCACATCCTGTAAATAAAGGGTATTGGGTGAATAAAATGCCTATTACCCCTTGATCAAGACATTTTTATTCATTGCTTATTAGCAAAATACAGCTTTGGGTCTGAGCCAGGATATTTATGTTTTTGTGGGGATCCCCACTGGCATTCTCTTGTGTCTAGTTCTGTAATTTGACTGCATTGCTATAGTATTAGTGCTGGCACCACAACATTTTCATAGCCTATAAAAGGCATGGAGCAGAAGTCTAGAAAACATACCCGGTGTCTGTCTCCCATCTGCAGTGCAACAACCAGTACTTATCTTAAGGGCAGGACCTCTGTTGATCAGAGATCTCAAAGCCCTTGGTGAAGTGTATTCATTCTCCTTTAAAAAATGCTAATCACATCCTTACCCAGCTTTTTGCTTGAGCAAGATGCGGTGTCCTGGTGCTGAGCTGCAGCTTTCTTGGCTTGCTCTGCTCACCAGGTGGGTCTGTTCTAGTGGGATTTTTAAGTGTGGTGGATATTAAACTAATTAGTTTGAAATTCACAAACCTGAGCATGCAGCCTTCATGCTTCCCTCATGGGACAGCCTGTACCTCAGGGACAGGCCTGGCTGATGCTTTCAGTAAGGTCAAGTCCCTCTTTCTAACACTGGTTTTACTTGCATCTGCTTTTGTGTTGCTCCTTTTCCCTGACAGGTGTGAGGTCTACATCCAAGTTACACAAGCAAACCTTGTTGGTGTTTTCCTTCTTGATTGTTCTACGTGCAATTTAGATTCCACTAGCAGCGTTTAGATTATGTCATTGCATCATTTTAATGGTGTTTTTCTTGGCTGTGCATTTAATTTCATTGGCATTGCAGTGAGGGCATCTTCGCAGATGTGTGCTCTTGCTAGCTGCACATTCCATTTCCCCTTTTGTGCACCTTGCGCTTGCCTCGGCAAATCCAAATTGCAAAGCACTTGTTTTGCAATTCTTTCCTTGCTTGTTTGCAACAGCTGACGCAATTTGTGTTCCCCTTTAATTTTCATACGTCAGTATTTATCTTGGATTAAAGTTGTCCTTATACTCCATGAAATCTTTAAAGTTTTCATTTTGATAGCAGTGCCTAGAAGATCCAGGCAATGATCAGGAACAATTTGTGCTTGTTCTGCACAGGCAAAACCCAACACTCCTGGTTCCCAAGTGCTTCTGCTCTAACCTTCACACGGGACAACAAAGGGATACAGACATGCAAACAGGAGCCTCAGGAAATGGTGGTGCAGCACTGCCCATCATGATAGATGTACGTGCTTGGCACTAATCATTTTCAGACCTTTGTCAGCGGCTGTGCAAAGGGATTTCAGACGAACCGTGAAGGTTGGCTAGGTACTTTGGAGTGGTTTTTGTCACTGCATCCACAGCTCTACTGTCACATTTACCTTGTCCTTCTCTGGATGCACACCTTCCCAACAGAATGGGTTTAGGATTGTATTTTTGCCTGAGCTGTTTAGCAAAGCCCATCTCTTACTCCTGGCAGTTCTGCTTTCAAGGTGTCTCCAGCTTCCCACAACAGTAGTGCAGGGCTCTTGGTGGATTCATACAAATCCGCGCATTTCACCACCAATACTATTATGAAACAATTTGCCCTTTCATGTAAGAGCCAACAGTCAAATCAGACACGTGTCTTTTGCCAATCCAGAGTTGTGTTTTCTTTTACTACCAATTATATTTCCTGCCAGTGCTTTTTGCAAAACAAACCCAAAGTATCCACCCCCCCAACAACCACCTTTTTCTCCTCTAAACCCACCAGAAATCCTATAAAGGCCTTGAGTTAGAATCTGCATCTTCCTATCATAGAATCATAGAATTGCTTAGGTTGGAAAAGACTTAAGATCTTTAAGTAAGTTAACCCAACACTGCTAAATCCACCACTAAACCAGTAAGCACCACATATACATCTTTAAAATACCTTCAGGGATGGTGGTATTTCTCTCCCCTTGCCCACACGTTGCTATTTCTGTGCTCT
The DNA here is from genome assembly GCA_033124195.1 of Coracias cyanogaster. NCBI lineage: Eukaryota > Metazoa > Chordata > Aves > Coraciiformes > Coraciidae > Coracias > Coracias cyanogaster. Next base: position 49,616 of record JAVSBS010009948.1, on the reverse strand, counting down.
CTGCCCCAGCATTCCTGAGTCCCAGCTGCCGTGGCCACAGCACCTGACCCCAGCAAGCCCAGTGCTGGCTCCCAGTATAGCCCTGTATGTCAGTGGCAAGCAGGATATGTGCCATCCTCCCCACCACAAAGAGCAAATTCACCAAACTTGACCTCCAGGTACCTTGTAGCAAATTAGAAACACAAGCAGCGTGAGCTCTCTCATGAGATCTTGTTGTAAGATGTAGGAAGAAACAGGAAAAAGGCTGTCCTAGCACTTACTCTGATGGAAAGCAGTACTAGAAGTGCAAGGATTAACTCAGCGGATGGTCCCTGCGCTGCTGCCGTGTCCTCCTCCTTAGTGGAAACGCAATGTGAGCAATCACGAAGCTGAGTGAGGTCTGGCAGGGGCTGGGGTCCCTGGCTCCTGCGCAGGCAGCAAACTCACAGAAGCAGAGAGAAGAAAGAAGGGAAAACTGATGGCTTTGGGAGCTGACAGCCCAGCACAGACAGCCGCTTCCCAAAAGGAACCTCCAAAGTAAATAGGATTGTTCAAGCCATTTTTGTGCCATGTTTCCAAAAAGAGCCAGACTTTTCTGTTTCTTTTCTTTCATATATATCCACTCAAAAGTGCATGTTTTAGATACCCCAGGGTTGAACAAGGACAAGTTAAGATCATGCTGTCAGCTGTGCTCCAGATCTGGGCTCGCAGCACCTCAAGTTTATTCTGTGGAGGAGAGGCTATGACACTCCAAAAGCAAGTGGGGTTTGCTCTCATGCCAGGATGGCCTTTCCAAAAGAAAAGATAATTTCTCTCCCCCCCTCCCCACCTCCATTTCCTAGCCTTTCATGAGCTAGCTCCCAGCCCCTTCCTCTCTCCTGTACATTTATTTTAAGCCTTCATTGCACAGTATGGACAGGCAGCTCCCCCCAGCCTGAGGAGCCCAGAGGAGCAGCCAGCATCGGTGAGCTGGAGGCCAGGCTGGGTGGGGAAAGCACACACAGGGGCTGCTCACACCACTTCTTCTCAGTGTTTTTGCACACCCAACCAGCGCACTTTCCTGAAAACATCATTAATGGTGCCCAGCCCAAACTTGCCTTCCTCTGAAACCCACCATGGGCACAAAACCAAACTGAACTAGGGAATTTTTTTTATAAGCGTGATGTTTTCATGAAACAAAGTCTTTGTTCAGGGCTAGCCTCAATGTGTCATGGACCAGCCCAGCCAGTCAATTCACAAGAAAACTGCAGGTAGGAAAGTCCCACAAGCAAAAGACTCATTGCAAGGTCTGCTCCACCTTCCTAACAGCAGAAGCTGAGCTTTCTGGTTGCCTTTACAGCCTCAGCTAACAAAGCCAGGTCTGGTCTCTCTCCAGGGCAGACTGGCTCCTTTTCCAGTCCTTTCTTGACTGCTCTGGCTGACTTCATTCCCAGTCCAAGGTTTACCCGAGCTGATGAGCCAGCAGGTTGGTAAGGGACCAGGAGGACCTTCAACATCCCTGTGCTGTTGCATATATGAAGTTCCTGGTGGCTAGAAGACTGAGAAATTAATGGAACCACCTTAGAAAAATGTATTAGTTTTTCATCTTAATGTACATGAGGGATCAGGATCCTAGCTGTCCCTGGCAGCTATGTCAGAGATAGGCTTCTTGCTAGTCACAAGGCACCAGCACAGAAGAGAGTGCCCGGCCAGGAGCTGCTCCTCTATGCCCCAGCCCAGCGTGGTGGGGATGGGACACCAGCACAGGAGTCTGCAAGGCTGCTCTGAGTCACCCTTTGGAAGAGCCTCACTTCCTTGCTCTCCGATCCAAGGCTGCTTTCTTGGCAGAAGCCTCCTCTAGCAGTCAGTGGTAAACTCCCTGCTTCGGTTGGTTGGTTTGGTTTCTTTCCGGTGTTTGCTCTGATAAACTATGAATTAAACGTAAGTGCCTCCATTTATTGCTCTCTAGAGAAACCCTGCTGGCTTGTATGCCCTGGCCTTTGGGGACGTTTCTATTGTTTCAGCTACCGCCAAAACCAAGGGAAGCTAAATCACACTCTCCTTCAGTGAGATGGGAATGAGCTCACCTGCCACCGTGCCTCAGCATGGCTTGTGGTTGCCTAAACATTGTCTTTAATGAGAAACACTCTGCAGTGGATTTGGCATCACAAGGTGACCACCACCAAGGTGGGGCGCAAGGTCTGGGCTCTGTCACCAACCCAAGCAAGGTCAAATCAGTTTGAAATAATTGACTGGTCTTTCACGCTCAACAAGCAGCCTTGGAAGTCTGAGACAGGGAAATTATTTGACATAATTCAGGTAACAAAAAAAAAAAGTAACCGGTGAGCCTTGTGCTACAGGATTGCTGCCAAATCTGTCACATCTCTTTTCCAAGGGCTTCACCTGCCTTAGGAGCAAAGGTAACTTGATCTGAGCCATGTTTTGTCAGGCCCTGGTTTAGAGATACATCTACATATTTAAGTGCCAGCATGGTAGTTCCCTGCCAGCAGCCTGTCTCCATGCATTTGGTATTGGGGTTGCATAGCCCAAGAAAAACCACGAGGGCTTCGAAGCATGGCATCCGGTCCATGGATACCCAGATCAATGGCTGCTCGCTTCACCAGATTGGTTTCCAAAGCACAGGCTTTCCTCTGGCAGTCCTTGCTGATGGAAAACGCCTGCTTGGCTCCAGCTGGAGCCCAGAATGTCTGATTAAAGCCAAGTGAAACAAGGGGCTGTGGGTGCTGGAGGAGGGTTTACCTGGAGCCGTGCAGGGGTTCTGCTGCCAGACACCCTCCCTCACTGAAGGAACTCTGCCTCTGCAGCGCAGAGGTCGAAGGAGCTGTACAACACCTCTGACACGCTGCGGGTCACAGCACAGCATTGCCACAAAGAACACACACTGCTTTGCCTCGAAAGGCTGAGCAGTGACCTGCAGCCTGTCAGGAGCAGCTCAAACAGTTGAATAACCGCACAGCTTAGGAGCAGGTGGACAGCTGTGGGTAATAACCTCACCCTTGGGACAGTCCTCTCTCCATCCCCACCACGGCGGAGTCCTGTCCCCTACGCAAGCTGTCCCCGCTGACTGACTGAGCCCTAGGGCCAGATCAGACACATGGCAAGGGAGCAGGGAAAGGGCATCACTAGCCCCATTGCCAGCAGCCTGTGTCACTCCTGACATTAAGTCCACAACAAGCTGCCAGCAGCTCATTCCACTTTCTCACTTCACCTTATACCTTCCACACCCTTCCCTGGAAGGCTGAAGCCCTTAAACATTTTCCAGAGTCCATCTAATCAATATCTCTCTGACAATCTAATCACTAAAGTGAAGCCAGACCAGCTGATTAGTACAAGCCACTTACATTATTAACAGGTTACAGCTCCGAGCCCAAGGTCAGTGATTTTCAGCCTCTTTGACTTGCCAAGTTTCCAGGGAATTTGCAGACCCACAGAACAGGTTTAGGCTGACCACTACTAGGCTTGTTTTTTCAGCCCATAACTTGGCCCTACGGTGCTTTTACCCAGTGTTAATATAAAGGATTCTCACCTTCTTCCTCTCTCCTGTTCCAGGCACTGACTGGAGTTAAAATAATTTCAAATCTAATCATTTTCAGACTATTTTTACCAGCTGCTTTCACAGTGCAGCCTCACAAATGCTTCTGCCAGGCTGCAAAGCACAGCTTGAAAAACACTGCTAAGCATTCACACCTTGCTTCCAGCCATCTCCATCTTCAAAGGCAGCACCAGTTCCTGAAGAACCACGGGTTGGAGAGCCCAGGGCAGCATTTAAGAACTCATCAGCCACCCCAATGGGAATGGTTCCCCACAAATGGCCATGCCCGGTAGGCTGGGCTCACCTACCTTGCGTCAAACCCCAGCACTGCAGTTAGAGCTCGCAGAATTCCTCACGCTTTCATCCGCTGCTTCTCCTAATCCCACATGCGTGGGATTGTTTTTAAATAGAAACTTCTTAAGAAGCCCACAGGCCTTCAGACCAGAATGGATTCAGCCTTTCAGTCAGCAAGGTGATTCACTTGAGGCATTAGAGCAGCCCCACTGAGATCAGCTGGTAAACAGCCCTGCAAAACCTGAAGGCTAGAGTTTCCCGACTACAGGACATCCACCGGAGCAGAACAGCAGCAAACACATCTAAGGGCATATTTTATACACATTAGGAGAGAACAAGTTGTTCAGCAGCAGTCTTCTGCTGCAAGTTACATTTATGCATGCAAAAATATTGCAAAATCTGGCCCAGACACACTGTGGTTTAATGCAAAATAGCCTAAAAACAACAGCAACAAGAACCCAATCATACCTATTAAAAAAAAAAAAACCAAACCTAAAATAGACCTGGGGTGGGGAAGAAAAATAGCACCACTGACTTCCTCTTTCACAGTTAACTAGACAAGTAAACTGCTAGCATTGGGTTTTATATTACCCAACACCTTCAGTATCAGACTGGCTCTGAGTACTTAACACCACTGTGATGTGAGGACCTTTCCTCTGCATGTGTAGTTGTGCTCTGTCAGCCTGAAATACAGATCTGTCTGTAAAACGGGGACAAGTCGGTCGCCAAATGGCTACTTGCAAATGCCACCAAAGCCAATATTTGCGCCCAAGGAAGTCTGGCTTCAGAGGCTGTTGTTTGCAAACAGCAGCGCTAAGTACTTGGGGAGCACAAATAAATGTTGATTTTTGGTCACATCGGTCAGCAAGAGCTGTATCTGCTATTGTGGAAATGGCTGGAAGAAAAATGGTAAACTGCAAAACAAATCCAGCATTTCAAGGGTCACAGAGGTAACAGTAAAAAAACAACAACAACAACCAAACAACTTAGGAGCCCTCACCCTGATCCTGGGAAGCTAGAGGTAGTTTGCCATTAACTTTCAACAGAACATAGGACATCTCCTTCTCTCATTTAAGGTGTTCTGGGAGATACTAGAATAAACTCCTTAAGTTATCTCCTTCATGGTATTTCTTTTACAGTCTCCCCTACAAGCAGGTTGCAAAGGTAGGACAACCCATGCAAGCCTGACTCCCAGATTTTTAATACAAGCACAACCACAGTGAACAGACAGCAACCCACAAGTACCACTTTTTTTGTATTTTCCCTTGCTTTGTGGTTAAGACTGACTGGCGGCACCAGTCAGACCGGTGGCACAGACACGCTGCCACATCTTGTTTAGGCAGTGCAATAGGAAAGCTCAGGCTGGCAGCAAGCATCGCCCTGACGAGCTAAGGGTACTGGCAATGCCTCCAACCACAGATCAGGCTATAGAGTATACACAGTTATAGCCACGTGAGGGGAATAAGAAGGGGCTTTCACGGTGCCCTCCCAGCACACGTGTGCAAGAAGAGTCTGGTGGCAGTTAAGCTGCTTTTTGCCCAGAGCAGCTGTTCACAAGCACGATGAGGGCATTTCTGTGCTGTGAGAAGACAAGAGTCCCACTCACTAGAGATGCCACCCAACATGGAGCACCCTGCTGCCACCACCACTCTTTTTACCAAGAGCTGTCAGTGCAATCTGGGGTTAGGCAGCAGTAAATCAGCAACGGTACAAACCACAGACCCACGCCAGACCTTCATACATTTGTATGTTTATTATTTCAAAGTACAATATATACATAAGGTATAGCGATATCTTCAAAAACTTTATACAGAAACAGGTATCTACAAAATTAAATCAATAGACATTCTGTGTATATCCAGACAACATACATACATATATCGGAAGAGTCAACATAATTTCAAGTTAGAACACAAAAACAGGAGGGAAATCGCCACCCACCTTGGGAGGAAAGCTCTAAATACCACCCAGCTCCCCCTGCACGGCAGCTGCCAGCCCTCTGGCAGGTCCCAGCTCACGGTGGAGACATGGTACCTCTGATTCCTGGTGCCACCTACTGCTGACATTCACCATCACAGCTCTTCCACTGAGCGGGAAGGATGAAGGCCCATTCGGACTGGTCTTGTTCTCTGAACCCCTTCCTAGATTCGTGTCTCAGCAGCATGCGGCCACTCAGCTTTAGAAACGATTCAGTGGAAGCTAGAGATCTTATTTCTTTTCATTTTTTCAGTTATGAACCAAAATATTGTAATGAAAAATATCTCAAGAGAGTAACTTCAGGGTTTTTTTCAGTGGAGACACTGCAGGTGTTGCCAGCAACAAGCGAAGGTGATGAGAACGTAGCTGAGGAACAAATCGATCTCTTCTGTTTTCTGGAGACTAAAGCAAAAAATATTGCACAAGTCTATGTGGCAGAAAGCCAGTGATTTCTATAGCAGAGACACTCCTCAGTTCAGAGGGTCTGGCTTTAGACAATGACAGTGTTGGATTCTACAGAGGGTGAAAAGCATCAGCAGCTTTCCTGCAGGGCCTCTAACAACATCTGGATGTGCAATGTTTGAATTAACAGAGCACCCTGAGTATTTAAGAAACAGATGTTTAAGCTTGTGGAACACAACTAGCTACAAGCCTGGAATTTCAAAAGCAGCCTGTGGCCATTACATGCCTAATGGACACTGAATTTCAGTGACAGATACGTAGCTAACCGCTCCAGGCTGCCTTCAAAATCAGTTTATCTCTAAAAATTCAGTTTATCCAAGGACAGTTTTCAATCTCAGGTTCATAATATAAAGTTGCCAAAACAAGGGTGAGTGAAACGCGATTGCTACGCAAGCCCAGCACCCACTCTGCACCAGCTGGTGCTCACCTGCATGAGCCACTCGCAGAAGCACAGCTCTTCACAGGACATGTTCTAGTTACGTGCACCACCAGCGTTACACTCCTGACAATCCACCCCCCAGGCACAGCAGGCGAGTGGCTTGCCAGCAACGTTTTTATGGCTACCACACCACTGCCTCTCAGAAATGAGCCACACTTAAGCAAAGCTGCTGGCTGACCCTGGCATCTATTCATCACATTTTGGGCTTACTGGATAGAGAGTCACTTGCCAATGTGTGAGCTAGAATGAAATTTCCATCTCTACCAGGTATGTTTAAAACAGCACCTGTAGAAGATGACTTTGGTCCATGAAAATACCGTGCACAATAAAATACCCGATGGGGTATTTTGGCTGCTTTGTGTGTCTCCATAACCAAGAAAAAGTCTGAGAAGTTACTAGTGCAACAGAGAGGAAGCAGCATTTCCAGCAGGGCAGGAGGAAAGCTAACTAGGTTTCTCAAATAACTTAAAAGGAGAAACAACCATGCCAAAAAGAAATAAGAATTTCCACAATGTCATTGCACTTATTCCATCTGCACCACACCCCTCCATCATTCACATTGTACTCCTGGAGAACATACATTAAATGATTACAATATTAACATGGTATCTAAAATACTGGAGGCATTCAGCTGAACGCCTGAAAATATCCAGAGATCTGGTACATTAAAGCATGAAATACAAACATACAAGAGCTAAGCTATGTTTCGACATGCAAGTTGTTCTAAATACTTTCTTTCAGCAGGTCTAGTTCAGTCAACAACTGCCTGTTCACTTCTTGGAAGCTGGTGACAAATCTGTTTCGGCAGAGCCAGGTATTTTCCTCTTCACATCACTTAAACAACAGTAAGACAGAGGTAGTCCCATGACTGGACTGGTCCAAATTCCCTAACACTTCAGATAACCAATGCTCTTAGGAATTAGAAAAATATATGTATAAAACCCCACCCAGATTAAAAGCTCACAGTTTCTACAATGCTTGGTTAGGTTTTAAAGAATTTGGTTCCACACCCCCTTCCCCCCCGCCCCGCTTTCTAAAGAAATACTTAATCCTTTAACACTGAAAGGACCTGCCATGCAAGACTCCTGAAGCTCTCTGGACCACAAACCAGGTCTTGAACCCACAAGGACTTTCAGAGATGCTTACCTTTAAAGTAAAAAGGAAGTCTCATCTTCTTGAATCAAACTGCTAAAACCAAATCAGGCCCTTTTGTGCAATTTAGTTCATTAAAAAGCTCAAGTGATTCAGTGGCACCCCTAAGTCACTTGGCTGCTCTGGTAAATTAGCCTGCCAGATTCAGACCCTCTGTTTTGTGTACGATCCAAATGGTGCCTTCAGGAAGATAGATTCCACCCCCCATCCCCAAGTATCCTTTCTAATTAAAATAGCTGAAGCATCGCTATTGTAAATGTACATTGAACCATTTTTCATGATAATAGGAAGTTCAAGTACTTAATAAAAACCCAATGTATTTACACTGTAATTTGATCAATTCATTTCGGTCAAAAGGCAATAAATACAGAAATCAATGGATTTACTTCTGGAATAGAGATATTTCAGATCCTGTAAATTGCTTATCCTGGACTTAAAATGTGAACATGATGATGTGACTAAGCCCAGTCTCGTCACCTTGATAGTCTTTCTCCATCACTCTCTCAGCACTGAAGGACTAAGGAACAGTTCTCAGTTCCTGCCATTTTGACCAACTAATTCTTGGCAACAGTAAAATTAAGGAGATGTACAGATTTTCACAGTCCAACCAACAGATTAAAATCTCATTTAGACGTATTTCCCATTTCTTACTATTACTTTCACTAGCTAGCCTAGCCAGTTAATGAGAAAATTTAGTTAGCTTCCGTTTGTCTTTGAAAACAGATTTTCTCATCATCTGAAAACAGATGCAATCATGATATCTACCTGTACATATGTAATAATGTGAAGTTAAAACTCCTAGTTTTTACATGCTGTTAGTTATACACAAGACCAGAAAACTTTATTAACCAATTATCTGATATCAGACTTCTTTAGATCCCTATGTCTAAAGATCAAGTCTTTACAGGATTTGTGGAATCGACATTTGTTTCAATTACATATACTCAACAACTGAGTCAGATTCTTAATTCCTTAGCTTTACTGTTGCTTCACTTCATTTGAATAAAGAAACTGCTCAGTTCAATGCTAATCTAAAGCAGAAAATATGCAATATCATGGCCACCACTTAAAAACCAAAATTTTGTGATGAAGCATTTCTCCATGCGTATGTCAAAAATGCAACCTAAACATCAGAAATAATATGCAAGAAAGGAAATAATGTCTGAAAGCCCTTAAAGCTCAGTAACACTGGATATGTTCAACAGCAATGAAGACGTAATTGGTGTTATTTCTTCAAGGTTTATCATTAAGAGACTGATTAATTATACAGTGCAGAAATTAAAATCTCACTGCAACCCACTCAAAACATAGTATGCACTGCAAAGCGTCAGTATGTCATTTCAAATAAAAGTTTTAGATAAATGCACGTGTAGTAAAATTCAGCAACACCTCAGGCTGGTGTTGAGCAGGCAGAACCACACTGATGCCAAACCCCACAGATCTTCTCACGCGAGTAAGGACAGCCTCTATGGTTAAAGGCTGTATATGCAAAACACAGGATGCTTGTGCTGGCAGGCAAGCAGATTTCATGAAAAATGTAAAAAAAAAAAAAAAAAAAAAAAAAAAAGAAAAAAAACAGTGGTCTGTAGCACCTCCCTTTTCTGCATCTTCATGTTGGTTATTCCATAAAAGTTTTAGTTATGTCTGCTTTATTCTCTGTTCCAGTTCATGCTTGTGTTTAATAAGCCGTTCTATTTCTGTTCCCAGAGTTTGAAGGTTTTCCTGTGAGGAGGAGGGGGAAGAAAAAAAAAAGAAAAAAAAAAAAAAGGTATAGCGTAAGATATAGAGGGAAAATGAGTCAATCAGCACAAAATACACTAATAAGTTAAAACTACCGTTTATGTCAGCAGGTTGATACTTTCAAGTATCCCAAACAGGAGCAAATGATTAGATAGAGCTGAAGAAAACCAAGCTAATTTCAAAGGATGCAAAGCTCTGAGCAACTCTTTTTTTTCAGTTACTAATTTTCTACAGGCTGTCTAGAAAGTAGAGCATTTCATGGAGAATGATAATTACAGGAAGGTATCTCTAGCTTCTGCAGAGCACTGTAGTCTGGCTGGCAGCCTGCACGGCGTGTCCCAGCCTGCCACCTGCCCAGTAGCTCAATGGGGTACCCAGCTGCTGGCACAGGGACAGCCCATGCCCCTGGCTCCCCCTGACTGGGGACGGCACGGAGGGGCCCTTCCCCACCGAATGCACGGGCAGCCCACAATTTATTTCAAGTAGCCCATTAGTGCACGATAAGGTGACTGCTGAAAGGCCTTCTCCTTTTCACAGCATGATCTCTCCAAAGGCCCTGTCTCGGAAACACAAGACTGTGTGGAAGACCTCGCACAGTTACTCACTTTCAACGTTATATTTTTCAGTAATGTATCTTCTAACACAGCCTGCAGCTTCCTGTTTATCTCTAAGGAGAGTTCCAACGTGAGACCACTGTCTGCAGGATGAGATGTATACAGAGATGCCATAATCCCACCCCGTCTGCTCAAGTGTACTTTGTTGAAGTCAGAGGCCTCTGATGACAGCGTTCCAGCTTCTTCCCGCAAAATATAACTCTGAATAATTCTGGGGGGAGAGAAATTTAAAAAACTTTATAGCATTACAAGGTAAAGTCAGACATTGAATTAACTTCAGGTTCCTGATGGAAGAGTAATTTTATTTTCCAGCAGTGCTGTATTGCTGAAAAGGCACTAAAAATAAACTACTGCAATTTCTAGGTCAGAGGAAAACCTGGGATACCAGAAGTGCTATAGAAGATGCTGGTACACTGAGTCACAACAATGTGCAAGGTTTACATATTTATAGGTATTTTAAGAAAGCGATACTGCTACTGGAGCCAAAAAGATACTTTAAAAAAGCCTCTACTTTTCTTTGCTGAAAGACTCCAGAAAGGGAATCTTAAGCTTTCTATAGATGAGACAAAAATTACAGAGTCTCTGCTTGAGGCTTCACAAGCTTTGATCATGTTCTATTAAATGGTACCAGATGGGCATAAATGTAGAGGCTTGTTAAGCAAGAGCTGGACTTAACAGACAACTGCACTTTCCAGAGGAAGGTAGATGCCACAATTTCTTCCCCTCCTAACTGAAGTTCCAGACATCATCCTGTAAGATGAGATTTCCGACCACCTTTGGCTCGGATGCATTGTTTGTTTGATATGCATGCTAGACTACCATCTGGAATGATGCAGATCTCCTTCCAAAACAAACACTTATAATCAGCACGCTTTTAAGCACAGGAAGAGGACTCCTCTGTTAGCTAGTGGCAGCAGTCCCCTCCAATCAGCCACTCAGTGACCACTCTGCTACCACAAAACACTTGCACCGGTCTATTCCTCCTGAAAACTTTTAGTAATAAACAACTCTGCAATTACTGTAACTGCTGGGGAAAGATAAGGAAGAAAACAACCCACGACTAATCCCACCTTTGAGATTACTGCCACTGCAGTAGTTTTATCATTAAATGTTTTTATTTAGACAATTACTTGTCTTACATAAAATCCAGAATACTCGTCAAGTGCACCAATTCAACTCTGAAAAACTGTATGGGCAGAACTCAGAACATACTTTGTTTTTTTCCTGATTTCCTCCACCAGCTGTTTAATGTGATCCTCCATAAACTCCATCTTTTCATTCTTCCGAGCATGTGCCTTCTGTAGTCTTAGTATTCTTTCAACCAAGACAGACTTGTCCACTTCTGGGAAGCTATCCACAGCTACTGAAGAGCCAGTATTCTCAGGTGACCGATCCTCGTTGCTGCTGCGCGCGTTAAGGGACCCTGCCAAAACACCCGTATTAGTAAAAGCTCTTTTTGCTTTTACACCAGGTAAGATGTCTCCACTAGTGCAGTGCAATGCACCCTCTACGTTTCAGTGGCTTTGGAAATTTTCTTCAGAGCATCAGTTTCCCCTTTATGTTTGTGGCATTTTATATAAACAGTCCTTATTCCATTTAAACGATACATGCTGAGACAGCAGCGTAGTCCTCGAGCATGGAAACAGCTCCCTTGGTGTAAGTGTGCTTGCTTCAGTAAGGCCTATTCCTTCATAAGCACCTTCTTATTGATTAGTATTACTTTATACAAGACTGAGCTGATTGTAAACGTATTTGTTTTGGAGTCCACTAAAATGACAACACTGTAGTACTGCACTACAGAACCGCACAGACTGACAAAAGCCCAATGGATCAACACTCCAGCATGGATTGCTTAGAGCTTGCAGTTTTATTTTCTTTCTGTTCTTCAAGTATTTATCTCTCTCAGAGTGAGATTACAGGACACTTTGACAGAACTAACCCAACTTAAAACCCATAGATATTGAGGTAGAAAACAGATGTTGTTTTCAATGCTACAGATAACTGCTTTACTTTTAAGCAGATAGAAAGCAATGAATTTTTCATAAACACAGTGATGCCTCTGAACATGCTAATTGATTTATCACTTAAAGAGTTGCAACTGTCAATAGTGCAATTAAACAACGTTGGAAACCACTGCTCATTTCTGTTTTGCCTCTGGCAGCATTTAAGAGGGTCCTCTATAAAGTGGAGTCTCTGAACTTCCTCCAAATATAAAAGCAACAAAATAAAAAATGTAGGAATTTTAAAAGAATCAAAATTTACAAACATTAAACTTTAATCTTGTAATAAGAATAATCACCTACAGCTGCATTTAGTCAAGTGCATTTTGGTGCTTAAAGGCTATTTTGTCAGCTTTAAGGGGAGGCTGCCCACACACCGCGTATGCACAAGCCACAGAAAGAGCAAGACTCACGGCAGCACACCACGGCAACCTTACTAAGATCGAAGGATTATTTTGGCAGCCCTGCTATGTGCTATATTACCTGATGAACTGGAACGGCTCCCCATGCTGCTGACTTCTTTGTCATAATTACCATTTTCCATCTGATCCAATTTCCTCCGTGCTAAAAGTATAACAAAACGATAGTTACCAACAGCAGATTAAAACCCAAAAACCATAGTGTTACACAGCATGCAAAAACTCTAATCCTCACTGATCTGCACTATTTTAACATGGCTTGACAACCGAAAGATAACGGTAGCAACAGAAAAAACAAAACCGAACAACTCGGCTAGCCCCGCTCCTCTCCCTGCCCTCAACCATGTTGCCTGAATGCAACAGCCACCACGATCCGTACACCCTGCAGCGGTTGCCAGCTGAGGGGGCTAATGTCATACGTAACTGGGACTAACTGGGAACAATAAGATTTATTTACTTTTGGTTAGGATTGCCATGTAAATTACTACTGAATGACAGAACCGTAACTCTGTTCTGGGATCTCAGAACTGTATCGCTACCGGGAGCTGAGTGCAGTCCTTGTGCCAGAAGCACCACTCATTCCATAGGGATCCAGAGGGATAGCACACAGCTGTCCCTACAAAAAGGGAGATGGAACTTGTCTTGCACAACGCCCACAGGACCTCTTCTTTCAAATACACTTCAAACACATTTGGTTATGTTTCTCATCTATTTGTATTCAGAGCATATGCATTATTGGGTATTTAATGATTTCTATTTATTGACAAAATTGGTTATCAGTCCCTCTGTATTCATCTGTAAAAATGGAAGCGCTCTGTTTAACATACTAAAATAAAAAACCAACCAAAAACCACCTCTCACCAGGAATTCATGATACAGTCAGCAACTAGGAAACTTCTAGCAACTCCTGAATATGCTCCTACACACATCAGGAGTCATATATACCCACAGTGACATTTCAGTAGTCACATATGTGATAACAAAGACCAAGCTCTTTTGAAATATATCTTTCCTTTTATGTCTAAGCACATTTCAAAAGTTGTATTTGAGACTGAACGTTGACACTGAGGCCCATTTTCCTGTAACTGCAGTTTCCACAAGATCTAACTTGCTCGCTCTCATTGTCTTGAGGGACAGCTTGAAGGGCTACACTCAAACATACGCATGTGCAGACAGGACTCTAGTCGCTACCAGACACTGTGCAGGGGCTTTCAGATGGGGCTGAGTATCAGAAAAGAAGTTCAACCTAGCTGAAGTTGTTTTGTGAGATCTTTCAGGTTTGCTGCATGCTTGCGCTTCTGGGTAGCCAGTTCATCTTTCAGTTCATCCACATGGGTCTTCAGCGCTGTAAGCTCTTCCTGCTCTGAAGCTAGCTGAGCCTGTAGTGTCTCTACCTCTAGCTTTCGCTGATCCTCCTCCTTCTGTAACTTGGTGGCCTGAAATTGTAGTTTTATATTCAGTCATATACAAAAAAAAAAACCCCAACAGCCTAACCATACTGTACGCTCAACAGCCCTAACTCTGCACTTTGCACTTGAGAATCATTCACATTTTACTTTTATTATATAGACTAAACACCATCACTGCAAATGAATGTGCAGCACACTGCAACACTGCAGGAAGACTCCAGAACTATCTCTAAAACATCTGCATGATATAGTACAGAGCCATGCAGAGCTGTACAGTGCAATTGTGTTACCTTACATGACACACTAAGCTTATTTAAAAAATCACATTTATATCATAGTACAGACAGGACCTAAAAAACAGTTTACAGTAATAAATTTCACAGACAAATTACAACCTTCTGATTGTTTCAATGACAATTGCACAGAACAACTCTGTGCTCCGAGAAAGAGTATGGTTAATACCCCCTCATTGTACTACAGCGTGCCTCAGGATATTTCTTTTGCCTTAGAAGCACAAGATGTTCATATCTTGCTGCTTTATTCTAGTATTTCCACACTGGCAAATCCAACAAGAAATTGCAGTCAGGTAAGTAAAGACACAAGGTGGAATTCACATGCCTCATCTTTATCAGTATCAGACATCTTACCAGCGCGAACAACAAGCCGCACACTGTACTCACCAGATCATCTTTAGCCTGTTGAACACCTTCCAGCTGATTCTGCAGCTCTCCTTTGCTGTAAGAAAGCTTATCCAACTGGCTCTGTAAGGAATTGTTTTCAGACTGAAGCTGTGCATTCTTACTGGTTAATTTTTCAGTGAATATCAATAGCTCAGATTCTCTTTTCCGACTACCTTCAATGTCCTTCTGGAGATCAGCAACCAGAGAATTGAAACCATCAACTTCTTCCTTTAAAGCACTGATTTCTTGTTCATCTCTGTCAAAACAATTGTATCTTATTAGGGATAAGGTGAGCTTAAAGATACGAAACCTTATTGAAATAAAAGCATTCGGGTCACAACCAAGTAAGGCAGAGGAACACTTAATGACCCTGGAGCATATGTTAGTTACAGGATTGTTTTAAATGCCAAGAGAGTTTGCAGATTCCATTTCACACCATGTTGCAGTGCTGAAGTGACAGATCTCTGTAACCCACAGAAGGGCACGCAGTCATCAGCTTTCTCAAAGAAGACGATCTCTCTGTATTCAACTTCATGAACTTCAGTGTAGGGTACAAACCAATCCCTCAAAACTGGACTATGTACACAAGAGGAAGGCCTGCAAACCCAACAGAGGTGATCTTTCTGTAAAAGGACTTCTTAAAGAGATGGGGAAATACTCCAGTTTTGAGCTTCTCCAGGAGAGCTGTACGGTGACTTCTGAAACATCCTCATCCACACAGTGCAGCTGTCCTATTCCATTGTCCTTGGAAAACCACATTTCTAGTTTCACAATGTGATCACAGTCATTTTAATTCATTTGGCAAAACCCCAAATGAAAAATAACTGTTTCTGATCCAAGTGTAAGCTTCAGTTGTCCCTGGCATATTGCAGTTTCCCTGGAAAGGCTGACGACACAGTGCCAATACAGCTGACCAGCACACAGCAAATGGAAAATGCTGCATTCTCTAGACCCTGAGGAAGGCATATAATCACTGACATATTCTTAAATGAGAACTAAAAACTGTTTAAAGGCACAGGAGGGACATATGGAGGGTTCTACTTATCTGACATTTATCTATCTCCATTTACACAACACCATTACCATAAGTGGATAGCATTTGTATAATCTACTCCATATGCACCATATGGAAACACAACTATGCTCAGACACTCCTGAAGTGTTCACAAACCCAACTCTTCTCTGAGATTTTCCCTCACATTCCTAAATGAGCGAGCTTTGACACAGCAGAGTGAATTCCAGTCCATTAGAAATACAAGTGCTCCATACTATCTGAATACAGCATCTGTCAAACACATAAAATTTGTTTTGTTCAATACTTTCCTTTATCTGTCACAATTTTGAAGGAATCTATATCTTTCCAGCTTAGTTGCTTTTCCCCAATCTTTCAATAAAATGAGCACTGGACAGACACCTACAAGACATAACTTCCTGTAGACTATGCTGGAAAGCAAGCACTCCTAATAATGGAAGACATTGAATTACATTTATCAGTCTCAATTTCTTCATATTATAAGAGGCCACCATGGTTATCTCCAGTACCAGCAATATTTATTTAGATTAGAAAAAACACTTAAATTAGGACTGAGAGTCTTCAAATTACAATACATTTTAAAGCGTCATTAATTTCAATTAAGAAAAACTTTCCAAATCCCAGATATCTTTTAAATCATTCCTCAAAGTGCATAGCTGTACCTCTGATGTTGATCTTGCAGACGATCTACAGTTTTGACTTTGTCCAGCAAATTCTGAATTTCAGCTTTCTGTCTGTTAATGATTTCTTTGTACTTGGATAACTCATCTTCTGTTCTTAAACGCTCATCCTCTAGACACTTTACCTAAATAGGAAAAAAAACCCTGATTCATTCTCCCAAACTTCAGAGCTATGTTACTCTGATCAAGTATCTAGATTGTTGGACAAAGCTCCTGTGTTATTTTTGGGTGGTTCCAAGTATCTTAGAACAATATTCCAAGTATTTCAGATCAAATACAGCCAGAAAAATAAACAGAAAAAAAAAGGGGAAAAAAAAAATCAAATTAAACTAGTGTGATTAACATTAGTTTTGTCCAAAGACAAACTTATCAGTCTAATGGACTAGGATCAAAAGACGTCATCTTTCCTGAGTTAGCAAACCAATCCCTTGTTATGTCTTCCTCCCTTTTTCCAAGGTTCTATTGAGCTAAATCCCCGCTCTGGAGAGAGGGACCAGCACGCTCAACTGTAGGCTGTTCAGAAGTTATGTACAGGCCACATGTATAAACTACAAAACTATCTTCATAGGTAGGAAAAGTTAACAAGTATTTTCCACTTTTCAAAGATACTAAATTTACAAGATGTTTACTAAAATGTTTCTCACTCATTTTCAGTCAAATGAGGTGCATACCATGAAACAAAACATTGTTGTATTATGGATCTACTGATACTTCCTAAGAAAGGCTACCCAGAAGCAACAATTACATATTGCTTCTAAACTCTAATTTGCCAGACAGTCTCTAATCATAATGTTTATTCCAAAAGAAGTAAAAATACAATTAATAGAATGAATATAGTCTTGTTCCAAAACCCAACAGTATGCCTTGAGCGCCACTGCAATCCAACACAGCACATTACCTTTGTTCTCAGTGTCCGAAGCTCATCCATGCCTTCTTTAAATGTTCTCTTCAAGTCTTCCAGTTCTTTTATTTTTGCATGATGCACCTTTTTAAAGAGTGAGAAGCCGCTTGAGAAATCTAAATGGACAGTGGCATCTCCTGGGTTGTCAAAAAAATCTAGACCGATGCAGGCCACAACAACAACAGCTGAGAGGTCTTGAGGCAAAGCAGGTACCCTAAAGGTTTTACTTAATTCAGAAAGCAAAGCCAAGCCTAAAAGCATCTTTATTTTCAGATGAACTGAGAATAAAAGTGGGATTACACACTCTGGTTTTAGGTGTAAAAATCTGTGTCACAGCAGTCCCTGGGGAAAGTTCTAGGCAAACCGGCACTTGGTTAACTCTGAAGACAGCATGTAAACATATGAGCGGTGAGCAAGTACTAAATCCTTAGAGAATTCAGCTTTTGGGCCAGCAAATCTCCACACAGAACAGGGAGGCTGTTCTCTGTCCCTCCTTGCCATATAGCTTGGCAAAATACTGGTTCGTCAATCATATGAATTTGTTAGAGCAGTTATTTCATCCTCATTATATCATACTTTTCCCTTAAGTTTGTTCTTAAAAAGTGAATGCAAGGTAATAGCTAAAAACATCCTCCAAAAACGCAGAGCTGGAGGCAGACACCTGGGATCCAGTATTAGGCCTAAGAGAAAAATGTTTGGCAAAAATTGTAAGCAGCTTCAAATACTATTCTCAAATTAAAAACTCATGGTATTCTTAATTACTAAGTTGCCAACTGTGTTGTCTCCACACACCACATATTTACCTCCAGGTGATCAGACTTCTCTTGAATTTGTTTCTCTAGCTCTCCTTTAGTTACTCGGAGTTTTGCATCCAATTCATTTGATTTAATTTCTTCTGACTCCTAAAAGGATTGAAGAAATGTAAGTAGAGTTCTAGAGCTTTACATTTCCCCTTCTAGTTTTATAAGTGTACAGACAGCTTTTTACATCACTGAGTCCTTTTGCAGGTACCTATCTAGTAATTCTGAACACGTCAAGAAAGACATTTTAACTTTCCAAGTAAATAAACCAGTGACTAGTCATCTCAGCTTTGTAGCTCACACAAGGTATTTCTTCCCTGATGCACCTTAAGATAGAAAGGGATGAAAAGTAAGACTCAGATGGTAAACACTAATTTCACCCTCCAGAGAAAATGTGCCTACTTGATAGGTTTTTATCATTTCTTGACAGTTTCTCCGTATTTGGTCTGCTTCTTCTTTAGCTTCAGTTAATTTTGTCATTGCATCTTTGAGGCGTTCTTTGGTTTCCTACAGAAACAGTAATAAATCATGGGTTAAACCTTGTTATCCAACTTAATCTGGGTAAAGCATTTCTCATTATAAAAGTTTGCTATTTCACTCTGGAAAGAATTAACAACAACAAAATGTTCAGCATTGTTTTTCCTCTTGCTTCCATTCAGCTATTTATGCAATTTCATTTGTTCCAACACTGAAAGCACAATAAAATGATCTCTTGGTTATGTGCCATGCACATTTTCATATCATAGATTTAACTCTATCACATAAAAACAAAACTAAAACAACTGCTAATTCATACAAAAAAAACGTTAATCACCAGATTAAACAGAATCCACTCATACATCCTCCCCTCATATCCTTACAATGTTTGCATGCCAGTATCAGTATCTTCAAGAGCACTATTCTGACTTTTGCTGGAGGTGTTCAAATAAAGCAAAAAACACTTTAGAAACAGATTTTTATACTATACAAAAAGTACACTATAGCAACTACATTCCTCTGACTATATTTTCATGCCATGGTATCAATACCACTTCACTAACCTTGTGTGAATCCATTTCTGTTTTCAATTTGTTCTGAGCCCATTTGACTTTGATAACATGAGAATTGATTTCTTCTTTCAATTTTTCAATTTCTTTGTTGAGTCGAGTGGCTTCACCATCCTAAGAAGATTTCACAGATTTTACAGTACGGATTTAAATCATCCAGTGCTTCTGCAACAAGGCTCCTGCTCAAGTATCAAATGCAGGGTTGTTTTTTTTTTTGCTAAATGTCTGGAGTTTGCAAAAGCGTGCACATACTTGAGAGTGCTTGATAAAGCTTTTAGCCCATAATACAATGAAAAAAACCCATTATTGCAGAGGTTTGAATAGCAAGATGAGGCTGCATTACTGTTACTCTACATTAATGTTACATATCTGTTAAAAGGCAAAGCATAGTCTAGACTTCTGATTGAAAATAAGTATCTCCTGTGTAAGCTGCAGAGTCCTCTTTTTGCTCTTTTTTGGCAAAAGGAGGAGGAAACACAGGTTCAAAGTGGTAAGGTCATATATTATACAAGGCTACAAACAAAAACTGTAACACCAAAGGAATGATACTACTAATTATACAGGTACAAACTAGTGTGAGCATCAACAGCAAAATGTATGCAAGTCAAATCACTAACCTGTGCCAAGAAAAGATGTTAAAAGAAGCATGTTGCTGGCATTACCTTCTATACCACTATCCACAAACCACTGCATTAAGCCAAATTTCCAAGCTGTTTCTGAAGGCATAGGCTCATCTTACCAAAAAAGTTTAAAGCAGCACCATATGAGGGCAGTGCAGTTCCTGTAAGGCTCTAGTGCAATCCTTGCGAGTTATGAGGATAGAGAGCATGTTAAATTGTGTAGGAAACCTGAAGACATGCTCCCACTACATGTGAAAGCAGATGCTGAGGTGATTTTTATTGTTTCAGAAGCACAGTTTTTAGGACTTCTATTAAGGTATTTTTCAGATCCTTCTGCGCATAGTACAATTGCTCAGAAGAGGCCCAAATCAAAGTTTGAACCCTACTGATTTATCAATTTTTGGATCTTTCACATGAAGTAGAATCATACAGCACAATACAAAAAGACCTGGATAATTTAAGAGGTTGGTGGGAATCTCTTACTGGCTTCTAAAAAAGAATGGCAAATTTTTGCAACAGGGACTAAAAAATCCTGCTGCTTTATTACCAATTTTTAGTAGTACAAAAGAGAAAATACAGGAGTGAAAACACAGAAAAAAAAGCAAAAAAGACTGCAATAATTTAATGCTATTACAGCCTTTTAAAAACAAAATCCAAACAAGCTAGAAATTCCCTCAAAATCCAGGCATCAGCAACAAGCAGTCTTTTCAGTTTTGTTAAAAACACCAACCCTGATGTTTAACAAAGTAATATTCAGGGGAATATTAAAAAGGAACTTCAAAGGCATGACAATGAGAACTCAGTTACTTCTTCCCTTTCCCCTGGAGGAAAGGGGCTTTCACAGCTATACAGCCAACCCAAATGAAAACACATTTATTTCACCAAGCCAACAAGCGATAAGGTTGTTCTGATAGTGCTTTTAATCATTCACTCAAGTCACACAGCAATATTGAGAGTACCTTAGCCTCATAGAGCTGGTGCAATCTTCCTTTTTCCTGAGAAAGTTGCTTGATTTTATTAGTGTGCTTTTCTATTTCTTTGTTTGCATCTCTCACTCTTCTCTCAAGTATCTCTTTTTCCTTTCGGAGGTCAAGTGACTCCTTCTCCCCTCGGACGTACTTCATCACCATTGTTTCTTTTTCATGGCGTGCTTCTTCACATTTTTTGTTTGCCTTGAAATAAATATTAAAATAGAATGAATCAATCTTATGTTTCATATTGTATCTTTGTAAGATACTACTGGATATTTCCAGTATTTAAGTACAGTAGCATAACAAAGTAGGACTCAAAAGATCCAGTTTTGCAAAGACTAAAATCAGATCCCACTTAAAAGTACTGGAATTACTCATACTGCTACCAGAAAAATATATATTTAAATACCTGCAGCTTCACAGCTAAACATCTCAATGTTATCAATACATTAGTAACATGGAATATAATTTGTTGTTTCAGAAGGAAGGGAATGTATTTAGAAGTTTTAGTAACAAAATAACTTTGCAAATAGCCAGTGCCAGTCCTCTGTCTTCCCTCATCCACATGCCAACTGCACAATCATTATCCAGTGGATTATTTTTCAGATGGCTTATTTTTACAGATTCCCCCCACCCCTGCACTAACAAATTCTGCTTCAAATGAAAAACCAAAGAATCATAACGGAGTCTTAGAGTTCATACAATAGAGAAAATACTTGGCATAATATGATTTAAATAAGGGGATGGGGATAAAATTGTCTCAGTTCTCAGTAATACATGAGACAAAAGTAAGAGCTTTGTGATGGAGGTGAGAAAAACACTAATTTTGTGATAGCTTGCCTGAAAAAAGCTACTGCCAACTTCTACCTCCTTTTGAAGCAAGATCATCTTACAGGCAAGGAAAAGATTTCCTGGAGGGCTGAATTCCATACACATAAACATATGCATTAAGAAGACTTATCAAGATCTCCAGAATGTTAACAGCTATTTAGAAATCCACCGATTCCAGTGAATTTCAAAATGCGTATTACAAAAATGCATATAACTGCATTCTAGTAGTTCCAGTTTTGGAAGATTTTGCCCTATCTAGTGATCTAAGAACCACATTTCCTACAAGAACAATTTTTTTTCATATGACGTTCAATAATTAACGGTTTTCCACATTACCTGTTCCATTCGAAAGGCCATCTCTTTATGCAACTGCTGAATAGCATTTTTGGCTGCTGCATCTTGACTTAAAAGTTTATCTTTACTGGCTTTCACTTCTTTATTAAGCTCTTCCATTCTTGCTTCCAGCTAAAAGACAACATTATGATACAATTAGTGAAACTGAGACTTTGATCATGTTTTGCACAGGCAGGAAGATGCTTCAACCTGCGTGGTATTTACCTGTATTTCTCACTTGTCAAGCTGCAACTATCCACACTGACATCTAGCTTCGCATTACAGTACAAGCATGAAAGAGCTATGTCAATTCTCATCTTCAGTGAAACTGAAGATGCATCCAATCAATTAAAACACAAGGCATAGTAATTTACTACACCAAAAATGAGACTGACACAAATGCTGAGGCGCCAGAGCAGAGCTGGCTGCCATCCGAAGTTGCTTCACCTTCCATTCTTCTGTTGCTATCCCTGTGCCATATTGCCCACTGTGCCAGCACAGCAGTCACGCATCCATCCCAGTCCATGAACTGGACTAGGAATTAATTCATTGAAAAATAACTCGGCAGATAGAGAGGCACTTAAGTCATTGTGACGGCACTTTTTTTTAACTACCTAGTGAACCAAGTCAAAAGACCTGATCCAGCTGAAGAAAAATTACCAATGTTCAACTGGAACAGGTCCCAGAGTGTGCTCGCTGCACAGCCATGCAAGTCCAGTATAAGAAGCAGCAGCACTTGTGCAAGAGCAAGTGGTGGCTACATAAGCTGTAGGGCTGCCCAAACATTGTTCAATTTGTGTCTTAGTGACTATCCTCTTGTTCCACAGGAAAGCAAATTCACCATTCAGGTTGGTGTGGTTTTGGGGAGCGTAAGAAAGTACAAGACCTCAGGGCCAGTATCTTACATTTTTTATGCAATTCCAAACGGCTACATAAAAGACAAGAAAACCTAAAATGCTTCTGTTACCACAGAATTGATCACACCCTGCTCAGCTCTGCAAATGAATCACTGACCATATATAAAGAAGTTTTTACACATACAAGCATGTGTGTACAGTTCGTTTACGGTTGTGAGAGCAGCCAAGCTTTCATTTGCTTGAAAACTACCAGAGAACACTAATTCAGAAATTGTAAAAATAAAACACATCAGAAATGAAAAAACTCAAGTGTTTCACTGCAATGTATCTTACAACTCCCAAGTGCTATCCAGCTACAATATAAAGGTACTACACTCCAAACCAGTATTTTCCAAAATCACTTGCATGTAATGTCACAGGTCCTACTTATCTGACCAGAAAGCAAAGTCAACTCTCACAATTTTTTTTTCCCCACAATGGGATAAAGCAATTGCTGCATAATACAGCTTCATGAAATCATACAGTGCTATCATGTAAACAGAGAGAAGACAACAAGTAAGCGACTCATACTTATTTATTCAGGCATGTGCCATTCCTGTTAGTAGCTTAGAAATAAGACTTTTCAATTCCATTTTCAATCGCATCATGGATTTTCAAGATTCTTTGAAATTAACCAAAGAGACTAAGCTTCTACATAGGTGAATACATCCCACTGGAACACTACAAGCCCAACGCTGCTTTGAGGACAGATTTCTGTGCGATTCAGACACCAACAGAAACCTGATAACTATGGTAGTATCATCAGCACTTTGACAAACAGAAATCAGTATTTCAAATGCTATCTCTTGCCAGATTTCTAAGATATAAGCTGTAATCAGTTTATACAGCTGGTCAACCAACTGTAGGAACATGTGCAAGACTACCGTTAAGAAGCTCTGCTCTTTATACACATTCCACACACTGTTAACACTGAACAACTGTAACTACACCCCCATCCACTTCTACAGTGAACAGAAGATGACAAATTAAAAAGATCTCCTTCATGTCTACATACTCAAAGAGAGACTTCCAGATACAGAAGTGATGTGAATCTAGAAAGTCAGTCTATCCAAAGGCACTAAACGCTTTTAGCCAATGAATATTTATTGGAATGGAAGAGCAGACTTCTCCTCTTAAAAAGGATAATAAGCACATGCGTTCCCTCCTTCTCCTCTGTGCTACCAATGCTGTCTTGTTAAACGGTGGCAAGAGTGACATCGTATACAGATGAGATACTAACCAGCACTTCTGTTTTGTTATCTGTACCTGTTTAATAATGTTGAGGTGCTGCTTTTCTGTTTCTGTTCGTTTTTTCAATTCATCTTTTAAGTTGTCCTTTTCTGAGCATATTTCCAGAATCAGTTCCTGATGTTTTTTGTTTTCTTTAATCAATCTATAAAGAAAAAAATATGAAATTATGAACAAGGTACATCAATAGTATTGTTCTGAGTAGCCCCTGAAGTAACAAGAACCTAGTAAGAAATGGAATCCTCATTTTTTAAGTCCTAAGTAGGTAATTACAATGGTGTCCATGCTCAAACTCCTTATAAAGTTCAAATTTTTAGAATAGTTTGTTCCTTTGCAGCTCAGCTGTTTGAAGCTGACACATATTTAGTTTAACCTTCTAACACTGCAGTAGAAGATATTTACATAAAAAATTCAGAAGTTACATTGTCAGAATTGCTGAATAAACAGCGTCTCAAATGTATTATTGAAGATACAGCTAGATTGTGGGTATTTTAGGTCACTAACTGCATTAGTTTTTGGCGGACATGCATTTACCTGAACAAGATATTGAAACATCCTTACACATATACTTTCATCTTTAACTCCTCTGATTAGGAAAAAGAAACAAACCGAACAAAAAAAACAAACAAACCCTCTAAACAAGCTAGTCTCCTGAATTACTAGGAATCCAAAACCATCAGTGAAAGAGAGCTTGGTGCTTCTGATCTGTCTTCTAATCTATTAAGGAATACTTCAGGATTACAAATTCTTAATTCACAACATTGCAGCCCACCTGTATATCTTAGATCTGGTCACAGGAGATAACTGGGCTATTTCCAGAGGAACGTTACAGGAAGTTCTGCTGATCATAAATTAAGCGTCAAAACCAACCCAACCCCGAATGCCCTTTGGACCAAACAAAATGTTCCGTGGCTGTTTTACACTCTTGAGGTGAGTTCCCAAGAGTCAAAGGGGTGCAGGTGGGATAGCAGCTGGCCAAAAAAAAAAAAAAAAAAGAGACCAAAGGCGTGTCTATATAATAAGTTTTCTGTATGTATACATAATGTATCATATAGTTATAGAAACATTTGTCTTTAAGAAAGTAATTGGTTCAGGGTCAAAAACACTGGCCTACCTTTGAGTTTACCATAAACAAGTAAAACCCAAATAACTTGTTAACTTTAGATGTCCTGGAATGACAACCATTTACACACCCACCACTTTAGATTCCCACTCCTCCTCAGCCTCTGTAATTACTGAATATCTAACTATGCACTCCCAAGCCTTCCCGTCATCAACGGACTTTCCTCACATTTATGATTTCTGTCAGAGGTTAACTGGTGAGATGCAAGAAGATACTTTCCCTACTGTACATCTCTCCCTCTGTCTTTTTTCCCCTCCCTTTGACGTCCTCCCATATCATGGTATCACAGTACCTTATATAAAGAGTAGGACACTCATTTCCACCTCTGCAAGCAGGAATACATTTGAAGTTAGAGGCTACATTTTGTTAGCAAAACACATTTCTAAAGGGGTAACAGAAATCAAAAGCCAAGTGGGGGAATCAAGAAATTAGGCAATGAACTGGCTTTTACTGAATATAAATATTCTTCATGTAGTATACTGCCTGGTAGAACTATTAAGTCCAGTTTACTACAGCAAAGTTTATAAGCCATGCATTTCAAAAGTCTCCTATAAAATGTACTAAGGCAGTAGTTTATATATGACATTTCCAACTCAAAGAATAGCTTTCAACCAATAATCCAATGCTGGATTATGAGAGACTAAATACTACTTGAAAAAAGAAACAAGCAATTCAAACTCATAAATCAAATGCACGTTAAGGGAGTAATTACAAAGACCCACTTCTTCAAAGACATATATGGACTGAATGAAACCTGCACTATTTTTATATCACCATTCCTTTTAAAGTATTTCACTAATTGCAGACATTGGCAGACTATTCAACTGAACAGTTGGCTATTCAGTTCCTGCCAAATTCTGTAAGAATTCAGAGATCTAAGCACACATTTTTGTTTACAAGTACACACCACAAGTAAAAATAATTCCACAGTTAAAGAACACAATTTAAAAAAGCTTATTAACTGTCCTTATACCAGCTGACAGGAGAATACTTGTTTCATACCACAATGCTGCATACACTTGCACAAAACATGCAACTGAAATTGTTCAGTACACACCTCCAGTTGTGGTAAGCATACTCAAGTACTCACTTTTTAATAGTTTGTTCTTGCTCCAGGTATTTATCTTGCACACATTTTTCAAACACAGCCAAGGCATGTTCACCCTTCCGCACACCATTTGGGAATTTTCGTTCCTTTGAAAAATCTGTAGATAAGAGTTCAGACTCTATCTCCTTTAGCAAATCCTCCTGTGAGGAAGTCTGATGTATGGTGGAAATAAGCTTTTTTGTGCAGTCTGTATCGTAAGGGCTTTCTGAATAGATTTTATTGCCCGTTTTTTTCACAAAATCAGACTCCTCCTTCAGCTCCTGTAATATTTCCATTAATGATTGTTCTGTCTGAGTAGTTTTTGGATCTTGTCGTTCAAATTCTTCACTAGATAAGTGTTCTGGTTTTGTGGAGCCTTCTCCCTTTCTCTCAGAGCAGGCACTGCCACAGAGGTCTGCCCCTGCACACTGCTGCTCCTGTTCTTCTGCCAGGGCCCCATTGCTGCTTACACCAATAGCTGTTGAATCCTGGTCCGAGGGCAGCAACCTCAATTCCCTTTCCAAGACACCAGTATCATCTCCAG
Source organism: Coracias cyanogaster (assembly GCA_033124195.1). Taxonomy (NCBI): domain Eukaryota; kingdom Metazoa; phylum Chordata; class Aves; order Coraciiformes; family Coraciidae; genus Coracias; species Coracias cyanogaster. The sequence goes on along the minus strand of JAVSBS010009948.1, from coordinate 22,806 downwards.
TGTGACTGATGCTTGAGCAGTCCTTCATTCCAGCTGTTTTATCAGTCTTCTCATTATCTGGAGACCTGGAAGAGGCATCTGACAGACTGACTGACTCCAGTGTGCTTTGCATTTCTGGTAAATATCCCTCCATCATTTTCCTTTGGAAATCTAGAAGTAGCATTCACATTACACAATATATTACATTCAAAATCAAAATGAAAACATGAGAGAGTGAAAAAAAAAGGCTACCAGAAAGAAAAACCGAAAGGGTAAAAACATTTAGATAGACGTTACGCAGACTTTGTTGAGCTTCCATGTTGAGCCTGACTTTTACATAAATGCTCCAATACAAATTTTTCCAAAAGAAGGTGAGAAATCAAGGACAAGCAAGCAGGAAGTAGCGGGATGCCAAGATTAAAAAAAAAAAAAAAAATCACATCTTTTTAGAATTAATAATTCTATCACTTAAATCTACCAAAATTCCAAGTAATCACATCTGAAAAACACTTCAGATATCAAACAAGAAAATATAAGAATCTAGAGCCTTACAGCTTTCATTTTCCTATACATGATTTGAAAGCAATAAAATGTCTTGACTTACTCATTTTTGCTACGTAGGGTGACTCCCTCATACAGCCAGAATATTCAGCTTCCTTACTGTCACATCCTCACTCACCACCCATACAGCAAAAGGTATCTGTACCCAGCAACCTAAAGGAAGGGCTGGGGGAGGATGGGGGTGAGATTCTCCTTTCCCATCTGCTTTTAAGCAGCCAAAGTCCCTTGCTAGAAGAGCACAGATGGTCTGCGGCAAATTTGCGCTCTCCAAAAGTAGCTTGCAGAGCAAACACTGGAGGAGTTGAAAAGCTATGTAGAAAGTGTTCAAGTAGAAGAACACCATATTAAGATCCAAACAGTCAGAATACTTATGGAAGAGCCTGGATATAATGCTTCTATCTTCTTTTATAGGAATCCCAGATGGTCAAGTGTCTGGAAAGATTGCTGGCATTTTTAGCAAGCACAAGAAGACCTTACATCACTTCCATTAGGAGAAATTCATTACAGCAGTCAACTTTTAGGTGCAACCCTATTCCCCAATACTGGATAAATTACACTATTTAAAAACCAGGCAAATTTTTCATTTACAAAAATTCCACTCTGCTATTCCAACAATCCTCTCAAAGGAAGCAGTAACCTTGCCACATTGCAACACCAAGCTTGTTTTCATACTTACCTTCTCATCTGCTTAGCTTTCTTACACACATTCAGCTACACACTCCAGGGTCCTGCTCTTTGACTCACACTGAAGGGAAACGAAGCCTTTGCATTGCTTGGCTCCATTCCTCCCGAGTCCTGCCTTACTAACCAACACCAAGTCCTGAGGTATTGTTAAAACAGAGGGATACATGAATCCCATTAGGTACGTGACTAATTGCTGCCGCTATCATCTTTCACTATTAGGTATGAAAATCAGAGACGGAAAAAAAAGCAGCAGCCTCAGCCCAGCTGCTTCTACCAGGAAATACCATGAAACAAAAAACCTGCCAACAGTATCTGAAACCAACAGTTGAGCTACAACTGCCAGTTAATCAACAACAGGAGAGCGTGAGGAAAACTGAGCATAGGCTAAGAGTATGAAAGGGAAACTGCCACAACTGGACAACAGTCACAAATCAAATGACAATTATGCATTTTTAAGTAACAAGCAAACCACTTTTTTTGGCTGCAAAGCAAAAAACCTCAATGCTACATCCCCTAAACCAGTCAAATCAACAGGAACCAGAAAGCAAATGGTAAGGAGGGCTACAAATGAGAATAGAGGTGGGGAATGTGAGAATTTGTGTATACAACGCGGCAACTTTACAAGGACTCCCCATTTTACAAACAGACCTCTGATATTAATAAAATCCCTAATTCCCCTTTGCTTCAAAGGATTTATGCTTAGGTCAACACTGGACCCAACAAATCCAACCACTTGGTTTGCGCAGCTGAAACAATTGCTCTTTTGGTATCCATGTACTTTCTGATAATTCCTGCTAGTAATGAAAGTTCATAATGTACTACTGTTATTCGAAAATAAAACAAATAAAAGAAACAACCCCCACTGACAATCTCAACCTGCAACCAAACAGCATGAACACAACTGCAAGAAAAAGCATTCAGCTTGATAGTAGCAGAACATACCAGTTCTTGCTTAATTAAAAAGCTGTTAAAAAACACGTTTTGAGATTGGCACATTTAATAGAGTCAATAACCATAAGATGATCTGCAAATGATACAGTTAAAAGGGAAGAAAAATTCACGTTCTAGATGTTCCCTCTTGCACAGGTAGTTTATAATCCACACACAGCCGCAGAAAGAGACCGTATTAGCGTAAAGCTGAGGTACCAGCTTTTTCTATAGCAGTTATTCTAGTCTAAGTTGTTGCTAACACTTTCTCTGGAATGATCAGAGGGGGTTTTGGCTCATTTTAAGCCTTTTCTAAAGTACTTTCTAAACTGTTATGAAACCTCCCGAAATGTGTGGTTGTTCGACATATTACCGCCTCAAAGCTGCCCATTGCTGCTCAGCTGCTGCAGTTCACCACTCCCACAAGAAAAGAAGTGGTAAAATCAGATACATGAACTTCCACGCTGGTTACCACTCCTAAAATCTCCAGCCCAGTCAGCAAACGGGGTGGTATTTCTCTTCATATGAAAGCAACAGGTGAAAAATACAGCCCTGTTAAAGAGAGTACATTGGGAAGGACACAAAGTTTTCATCTTACTGTGTTAGTTCCGCAAATGGTACTGTGAATTAGTATTAGGGAGAAAGATTAATCTATCTGGAAGTAGAAATACAATTATTTGCATAACTCAATTAGTTGCAGAGCAATCAAATGCAACCAACTCCATATCCATAATATCTTAAACTTAATATCAATCATAAATAAGGTGTAGGTTTTGTATCAAACGTATGGGGAATTTGAATAGTGACTGTACAAATTGGTTAAAGCATGAAAAGTAAATTATGATGATTTAGAGTTCCCCACAGACTTGCTCTAATTTTCAGTGGTACACAGAATACAATTTACCACATTAAGAATGTTGCCAGCCTTTCCAATTCCAATATGCTGCGTTCTAGATCTGCTCAAATCTACCTGAATCCATTTCCGACTTAAGTAGGTGGGGTTTTTTCTTACTGCCACTGTAGCGTACCGATTTCTCATGTTGTAATTATTTCTGTTTAAAAGTTAGTAAAACTTAACAATTTGCCACAGGATCACAATTTAGCTTCACTTCAGAAGTATCCAGACAAAGAAATCTGATGGAGCAACTGTCAATGCAAGCTTATCTTGATATCTGAATCTCTCTTGAATACCCAAAGTTTGCTGTGCCTACCACAGGCAACTAAGTACAGCAGATACCTCCTTCACAAGGAGCAGCAGAGCTCAAAACAGCAGTAGGAGAGCAAAAGAGGAGCAAAGAGAAGAAGTGGGTGCAAAAATGAGGG
>JAVSBS010009948.1:0-18684 GCA_033124195.1 Coracias cyanogaster | reverse complement strand
CAGCCCAAGCTTGCCTGCCTGCATACCTTGAATAATCGGCCACCTGTGAGTGTGCCACACATCTAGGGTGGCATGTGAAAAGCTTCCTGTCACTGGCTTACAACACTTTCTGCTGCTGTGACAGGACTCTTAACACTCACACAACTGGTCTGACCAGCTCTCCTCCTTCTCACAATTAGTTTGACACTTCAAAGAACCTTCCCAGCATTACTGCCCCTATTCTAAAGCTAAGGAGATGGTCTGTGTTTCCCCACAATGAAGTAATACAAAGCAAATCAAGTGGAAATGCATAAATTCAAAACCTGGTGATGTGAGTAGCAGAGAATGAGGAACATGGCCACAGCTTCATCAAGCTTCCTCTACAGCAGTAACGGGCCCCCAGGCCCTGTGTGCCCAAGCAAAACACTTCTCTGCATGTATACCTCAGAATATGGACAAGTTGCACCTTCAAAAACAAAACTTTGCTTTTTTTTTTCTTAAAACAGGTACTTTCTCATCATAGGTGTGTTCTTTAAAGCAGCAAAGAGCATGCATACATTTCCTCATTATCTTGTGCTATTCCCACAAATTGTATATTATGTCCCTTTTAAACATTACATCAGTACTAGGAGAAGCAGTTAAACTGCAGCCACAGGGGACACAACACTAAAGGCTAGTCCCAGCAAGGGCTGCAACCACTTCTCATACTACTGTGGTAAGCGAGATGTGCTTATCTGCTGAATTGCTGATAGCACAACTGGAACCAAAAGCAAGGAGCGGAGAGCCTGCCGATACAATGAGGGGATAGCACATCAACTTTTTAAGGCAGAAATGTTTCACAGGTATGTAAGAGAAAGCAAAGACTCAGGAAATAATTTTTTTTTCATTTGCTTTCTTTGTTACACATCCTCTAGTAACAGCTAATCAAATGGTAAAAACAAGAACAGATATAACGGTCATTTAAATTCTTCTGTGAATTATCTGATACAGTCTAAGTATTGATTATCTAAGGAGAACACCAAAAGCCTTGACACATAGTCCTGTAACATGCCAAAAAAACAAATAAAAAAAAAACCCAGAAGAAAAATAATATTTCTTCTAGCTACCTTCAGCAAGCAGTCATCTCAGGTCTTTGCTCAGCCCTGGCCTCAGGGCCTATACATAGATACGAAGTTACCAATATACAAAAATAAAATCTTGCAGAATCACTGCATACAAAAGGGTTAAAGTTGCAGCTGTATAAAATGTGCAAGCTACTGGATTTATCTGGGTATTTCCATTTGCATTCTACTGTCCGCAAGTAACCTATCTCAAGGTTTAAAGTTACTTAAAAATTAAGTCAAATAATGTTTAGTACTTTGCTATTTTAACACATAGACCTGCTCTGCAAACTACCAGTATGTAAGACGAAGGTCTTAACTTGTTCTACTAAATCCATCTGCTAAGTGGACAAACTCAACCAGCTTGGTCTCATTCTTACAAGCTAAGTATGTACAATGCTACATCATGTTAGTTGGATTTCTAGAATAAAAAACTCTAATAATGGTACTACACCATTTCTATTATAATTATGGTAATTAGACACTTGTTTATTATTTCATTTTTACAGTGAAATGAAGACAGAATGTCGAGAAGAGCCATTGTTATAATGTTTGAACACTAATTTGACTGCTTATGAATCCATGATTTATTAACTACATAAAAATAACTGTCCTGGTCTAAAATCATAGCAATTATCTGTGAAAATAAAAAGCCAGTTAACAGCTAGAATATACATGCCACTAATTTTAAAGCCCTCTCCAATTGACATGCTTATTTTAATACAACTATACATTCCAATAAATTAGGTTATGAGAATTAATTTTCACATGTGATAACAACGCAAGTTTAATTGTTTTAGCACCACTCTTCCCAGCGTACTGTTAGACTTGACATCAAATGCAGAGGTGTCAGAATACAAGCCAGCAATGGACACCTTCTGCAGGTACCTCCCAGGGGTGGGATCCAAACTATCGAAGTTGCTCCTTTCCATACATGCTTTAACAGTAAATTGTCACTTCAGAGTCCATTCACTGAGCATGCAGAAAAGTTGTTTCTCTACCAGTAAACCCTCCCTTTTTCTCTGCTGAAAAGTACATATGCTCTGAGTGCTGAAGGAGGCTCTTGACACACTCATTCCTTGGCTGTCCATCAGGTTATCCACTGCCCCACTTGAAAACCTTCCCTCCCCATTCCAGTACTGCTAACTCCCAGCCAGTAGAAGGTAATTAACGATGAAAGCAATTCCCTGTATGCTCCCTACTGTCTGCACAGATCTAATTGGGAACACAACCTTTCCCAGCTTAGTCTGCTATTCTGTTATTACAGCCATGCACTGAGAATCTGGTACATTTTAATTCAATATTATGCCATTTCAAATTGCCTGTCTTTTCAATCCTCTTCTGGAACACAAACGCGATTCTTTTAAATCCCTGGCTACAAAGAACTTTCCTAAGCAGATGCACTATTAATGCTAGGATTTAACTTCATAAAATACATAGCTTGACCCATTCAACACTTCCATTGTAAACAGTCAAGAAGGAAGAAATGGCTTTGTTTCAGCCCATTTAAAAATACATGTGAGATGACATCTAAAGAAACACATTAAATGACAACTATAGGAAGCATTTTCTGAGGTATAGCAGCCTAGAATAATTCACTAACAACAAGGGAAAAAAAGAACGTGTGTGCTTTGTCACCTAGTAACTATCACAATGGGGCTCTTTTACAGATTAAAGAATGACAGAAGTGTGTGCCTGGGTGGTTCTGTAAGCAAACAGACTGACGGTCAAGGTCTCAAGAAATAAAAATCACTGCTGTAAGAGAAAAAAAAGTCTATTTCAGCTACAAAGCTTAAACATACTGTAGAGAAAGGGGCAAAAAAGGGAAGGAGAGACTAATGCTTCACAAGTGCGTGCATATACAAAAACTTGTTCAAAACAGGCTGATTCTGAAAGAAAGTGAAAAGCATTGACATGAGTGACTCTAAGGCATAAAACTTGCAAGGGGAGTAATAACAAGAAGGTAATACAGTAAACGCAGTTCACTGGATACCAGACACATTCAACCACGCATTGCCTAATATAATGGCTAGTGGCAGTCAATTACGTCTGTTCCTTTCAACAATAAAGGATTTTGCATCATCTTTTGGTAGATGTTTTTTGCTCATAGCTGTGCTCCCGAGAGAGACCCTGATGAAGAGGGAATCATCTGCTCTCCAAAGAAAGTATACACAATCCACAAAACCATAGTTCTCACATCAGCTAAGACCATGTATGCTCTTCATCTCTGGATATGTGAAAAGCATCCAGATAGGGCTTATAGGATATGAAAGAAACTCATTTTTCAACAGAAGTACAACATAAATTTACAAAACTATCCTCATTCTCCTTCTGTTTATTATCTGTCACAGCAGAGTACCCACATTTCCTTTAAGTAATAGACTAAAGTCTCAAAATGACCCAAAGCTGCAATACAGATATGACACATTTCAGAGTAGGCAGGAGACAAGGATAGGAGTGATGAAGTGCTCCATGGCTCATGGGCAGATGACCTCAAGAATCAGCAGGGTCCTAAGTAGCATGACCAGGCCAGGCAAGCAGCTTAAGTGACAGAAAAATCTGATGACACCAGCATAAGCAGCCCGAGTTCCTTCAAGTCCCTACCACTCTTTCATGGATGTCACCTCAGCACTCATATAGTTGCATTGCCACTGCAGTCTGTGCTGTGAACTCGCTAAGGAAACACTGCATGCCTCTAAAGAAAATCCATATGTTTGCAGGAAAAAAAAAACCTACTTAAAAATAAGCCCCTTGAAATTGCTTCCAAACAATTCTCTTTACATTCTAATTTGAGATCTGTATTTCCTGGTCCCTCCTCTAACTGCACTGGATCAGTAACTCACACAATTGCTGCTGTTGATCTTTATTTTGCTTTTCAGGATGGCACCTTCTCAAGATAACCTCCACTAGAAATTCATCATAAAAATCTAAGCGAACACCCTTAGGCAACAGTCTCCTCAAATGCTCTGTAATACTCACTAACCTTTCATATTGGTTCTGGTTTCATGGCAAACTAAACTAAATTAAATTTTATTTATCTCCTTTATTACACAATTCAGGTTTAGCGTGCAGCTTGCCCCATCAGTTACTGGGAGAAAGGTAACAATTGTCCTTTGGCCAGCTTCCTGCAAAGATTGCTAGAAAACGGGTTTATTCCTAACATCCTCAGCCTGCCCAGTGAAAGCAAATCACTACTTCATGTCCCTGCTACTAGACCAGAAGACCTGGGCAGCACTATGTAACTCAAATAACCAGCTGCCTATCCCAGGTGCCGTGTTACTGTTGTCTGCACCAGATTCCAACTTATTTTACAAACATCTCTGCTCCTCTGTATCCTCCTCTCCAATTCAACCAAAAAACACTCATTAGATCTATGGGTTTACACAGATTTTTTTTTTTTGCTAGCAGATCCCAACGTTGTGGGAGCGAGTGAGGAAAGGACCGTTTCATTTTGATACTGGAGGTGCCAGATGCAGACACTTATGCATCATTCCAGCATGGGCAAAGCTGAATTTGGGGAAGCAGACATACAGATTGCCTACAGATTTAGAAAGTTGTGGGGTTTATCTCCGTATAACTCAGGTGCTGTATGAACAGAAAATCTGTACCCCAGTTAAACCAGTTAGAAATTGTAATGCTTTCATGATGACTGCCCTGTCTGTTCACCTGCAATTCTCCGGACAGCAGAGTGAGCACTGAGGCACCTGAAACTGTAGCTGGTCTGAACAGATGCCAGAAGGCGTTTCCTCTATTTTCTGTACTCTAGCTTTCTAATAGCTCTCCAAATATGAAGACATTTGTTCACGGATACATGTTATACTGAAGATTGAAATGCTATCAATTTCGTTATTCAACCTTTCAAAGTTGATCCAAAATTTAATAATGAAAAGAACAACACACACACATGTAAAAGGCTACTAAAAAAAAATCCTAACAGCTAAACCTAGAATTGGGAAGTCTGGAAGACGGACTTTTTTTAAGAAATGAAAAGGATTATCCTCATGGAATTACAGCTGCTGAATAAAACCATTTTTTAAATGAATGACTCAATAGTAAATTAAAATGTAGATGTGAATTTGCAAGAGGAAATTACATGCATTTCACAGCTATTTTGAAGATTCACACTTACACCTCAAGTCACACTGTAATTCACTTTCCCGTTACTCCATCCCTCCAACTGTAACCAAAGCTCTCCGCAAAACACCCAGATACACCTGCCAACATACACTGCTCTCCCAGACTCACTACAAATAAGACTTCCACCCCACACCTCCACACTCTTCCGTGCCTTGACCTGACAAGCACGGAGCACTCAAAGCTCCCCTTCTTTAGCAAACACACAACTCAGAGATGAGCTGGAACTTCAGCTCTTTTTGTTACAACGGAATCTAACATTTCCTTTGCATGCAACTAAGGACTGAATCTTCAGTCAGTAATACTGTGCAAAAGGTTTCAGAACTTGGCTTTTTTCTGACATGATTTTCAAAAATTCATATAAAGTAAGATCAGCAATGTCCTAAATGTATTCCTGAGATAGCAGGTTCACACTTACCAAGTGTTCGCCTTGGAAATTGTGATTCAAGAGTAACTGTGATTTTTTAAAGGAGCAATATGACATTATAGCACACATGCAAATGCATAAGCAGAATGTACCCCACCATCTAAACAACTCTGCCTCCTATTCACTCATGTGAAGCACATGGAATATTAAATTCCAATCCACAGATTGATTTTTACAAATGGTTCATTACACTCAGGCAGAATCCCAACTCAGACGCACCTCTCTCCATGCAAGCTGCTACCAAAGTTCATGAAGAAAACACAAATACATAAGTTTTAATAAAGACACATTTACCATTTTTACTTCAATCATGTGTTGGCTCTTTCCCCAATTATTGCAGTATAGACTAAAGGCTCTGGTACAGACATTTTTTTATATTGACTTACGCTTCAACTCGCGCATCTATGAAACAAAGTGACATATGACTGAAGTTCTCAACAGCCAAAAGGCTTTTCTTGATGAGGCTCTGATATTTATCAGAAGACCCCAACAGATGCAAAAATGGTGCATTAGCACTGTGTGAACAGTTCTGTTACAGACCCACTTGCAGGTTCCCAGGCAACAATAAGACAGAGTACATGTGATTTAGCCATTCTTTGGTTGAAAATTCAAATGTTATCATGAGATGCAATCTAATCCAGTATAAGACTGGAGCCTGACTTCATTTCAAAGAGTTAATTGGGATTTATTGACTGAGGAATACTGAAGAGAATGACAATGATCTTCAGAGTTTTCCTGACAAGCCCCACACACATGAAGCAGCCAGCAAAGTATAAAGAAGTTACATGAAAAAAGCTTCACAAATGCCACAGCATTGATTAGGAAGACCATAATTTATTTGTCTGAACAGTCTGTTCCACAAAAGGACAATTCCTCTCCTTTAAATATCATGCTACAAAATATTATATTGGAAACACAATCTTAGAAGAATTACAATAGACTAATAAGTACTTTCCACTATCTTTGAACACATTATCCTAAGACAGAGACAGTAAAGTAACCATTAACAACCAGACAACTGCTAGAATCACAGGATTTGCCACTTCATTTCAATTCAGGTTTAATTTCCAACCTATTACACTCAGGTAAGAGATGAATCTGTAGGACAGCTTATGTGCTATCATATGCACAGTGACACTCCAACAAGACTGCTAAAGAAAGAATTCATTTTGGGGTACGACAACATTTTTTTCTTCTTATGGTTGTTCGTTGTAAAACCTAAGATGCATCTCTTCAAGGCTTTTTCATATCTTTACTAGACAATAACCTCTATTTCAGCAAACTAAAATGCTTTCCAAGTCAGTGCCAACCTGTTGCTACACCAGAACTCTTGCTAAAAATTTGACATAAGACTAAAAATAAAATGGAAGACAAATTTCCTAGTTTGTTTTAGCATTTAGCTGTAGTGTAATCCTAATAATACTTTCACCTGAACACATCTTTCTACTTCACTTGTTGGGTGAGGGGTTTTGTTTCTTTTTCTACAACAAAATATCCTCAAGTACTGTCTACTGCTCATCCCATTGACTAGCGAAACAAACTCTCCTGTTGTTTCCAATTTATACCAAACTTACGAAAGATATAATGTAAAATACAGATAAGAACTCAATTATAAATGGCCTTCCCAGACTAAGCATTACACCGAATAACACTGCAAAATAGGGAAACTCAAATCCTAGAGGTAATTCTCTTTTCAGCTGAAGTTTATAAAGAAATGAGGATTCGGCTAAAGAAGTTCTGCTCTACACGACAAGATACATAAAGCAGCTCTACCATATACCAGCTGTGTAGAGGGACCTATGAAAAAGTTTCAAGTAAATCAAAAGGGACAGGGATGGACAGGTCCACAAAACCAGGTATTTTACATAATCTAGCATGAGATGTATGAAGCCAGAAGGACTGATTGAAATACATTTTGCTACATCTCCACACATAAAGGTAATCGGAGCAGCAAGCCATTCAAGTTTTAAAGTGATGAAACACAGAGATGAACTGGATTGTAAAGCCTCACAACACCTAAGAAAAGGTCAGAAAAACAACAGCTTGAGATGAAAATGATCACCACTGCCTGTATTCCACAAAAACCAGACAGAGGGTGGCCATGAGGTCTCACGTGCTGATGGCCTTCCCATGTTTGCAGATCGCACATACAGGAAACAAAAGGAAGACACCAGAGTCCCATCTACACCAGCTTTCCCAATATGGACTCACTTTCTCCCAAGACTGAATACAGGATACTGCTCTAATTTACAGAAAAGACTACAGGGATATATCACCCAGCATTGCTGAGAAGGAAGATGACACTAGCAACGTGGTCCCCTCTACACAGAAAAGCTGGAGGACTGCAATACGGACAGGACAAGGGGGACTCACAGTAGAAGTGGCAAAGCTGGCTGTGCACAGGAACGCCGAGTCCTCCAGCCCAGGCATAAGGACACAGCTCCCTCATTCAGCTCACACAAAGACTTGCTTTGATGCACACACTTGAAGGGAGGGGGGCAGAACAGCAAGTATTTGCTGTGGGTACTCTCAGGATTCCTCAGCTTTTAGTGGCTTAATACTTGTCTCAATTATTTTTCTCTTTTTCAATCTGACTTTATATAAACACAGATTGCATATGGTGCCAAGGTGCAAAGCTCAGCATTATTATCAATTCTTTTCACATGAGTCAATACTTTAGAAGACAAGGTTTACTCAAACTTTATCTTTGCTTTTCTTTGCCTATGTCACAAGTTAGATATTGCATTAATTCCTTCAAGGCATTGCTAGGTTTTCTACCAGTCTCATGCAAGTGGTTAATATTATGGTGATATTAACTCCACATATAGCGTCAAGTAACAGCACAACTCCAAAATAAAGTTCATCAGTTAAGGTTTAACAAGTGACACTGGAATTGTTCCCATCACAAGTCATGGGGTACACCTTGAAAGCTTTATTTTTTGTTATACTAGTCCCAAGGTCAGAAGCTCATGTCTCTATGGAAAACATACCAGCAACATTGCCCTTTGACTGTGAACTTCAAAACTCTTAAGTACGCAACTTAAGAGCTTATGCAAAAACTTGTAATCTTCTCTTAGTAGAGTGTCTTCAGCACAGAACAACTCTTATAAGCAAATGAGTATCAACTACACTGCTCGGCAATCAATGCAATACTAGCAACAGCACTACTGTAACCTTTCAGGATTTTAGCATCATGCCTTCAAATCTGCTTTTCCCCCCTTTTCTGACACTGAGTTGTTTCTGATGAGATTTTTCCCAAACTTACTTTTCTCTTCAATTTGAGGCAGCAAGGCCTTGGTCCACAGCTTGAAGAATTACCTGTAAGGCTTTCCAATATTGTTTTTGACAACGGGAAAATAAGGATAGAGCAAGCCAACCCAGAACTAAATACAGGATATTGCCAACTACTGGAGCCCACACGTTAAGAAAAGCTGCACAATACTGATTTAACATATCTGTCCTGCCTAATAACACTACTGCATCCAGAAAAGTGCTTGCTTTTCTCCGTAGCTCTTTAAAAAGCCAGTTTCAGGTAATTCAATATTTGCCATGGGTAGCAACACCCTTGCTCATCAGGAGCAAAGGAATCTATATTTCTGTGTATTTCATTCTTCAATCCTTTTCTCAACACTTTGAAATAGTGACCCTTACAATAATAACACATATCTGTCAACAACCACAGATCAAATCTTTTAAAACAATAGAAAATAATGTTTTAAAGCCAAGGCAAGAAAGGATGATTGAAGAATTTCAGAAAAAGAAGAGAAAGACTCAAAGGCAATACAGAACAAGTTTAGTTTTTTTCACGAAATGGATGACATTTCAAACTGTTCAGTCTCATGAAACATCTTCAGATTTTCAGTTTCTCATACTTCTACAGCTTAGCCACCTCCTCCTAAAGTCAACAGCAACACAAGCACTCATAGCAGCCAGTAATTAGCGACTACATTTCCTTGTTGACATAAAAATGCAGCTGTGGCTCATGCTGTTTCAACAGTTTCAGAACACACAGGGACACCAGTCACATGTGTATTCTGTGCATTCTATACAGCGTATTCTGCTCACAATATTTTGACTTCTGAAAAGCACTTTTATTAGATAAAGCAAATCAACAATAAAGTCAGACTACCGCACTTCTAATCTTACATACAGATTTCCAATCCGCAAGAGATCTCCTGGTCTGCACAGAGTCTCCCTGGAAGTGTACACATACCAGACTCACCTGTGCAGACTATTTTCCAGGACAAGAGCCAAAATCTGCAAGCCTACATCATCATAATCTCGCTGAAGGTGCAGTAAAGCTTCCTGCTTTCAAGCCTAAAAGGGCAAGCAGCTTTTGCAAATGCCATCTGCAAAAACAAGGACACGTTCGCTACCGCAACACTGCAGCCGGCTCTGAAAAATAACCTTCATGCTGGTGTCACAGTTGCTGGGTTTTGTTATCTAACGATTTAACCATAGAGTGAAATCAACACACAACCAACCAACCAGCCAAGACCACCTAATTAATAACGCGGAGAACAAAGCTGTCAGGAAACAAAGAGATGAGGAGCCGGCCCAGGAGCCCGAGCCACCCGCCCGGGAGGTCCCGACACGGGAGGCGCTGCTATGCAGGCCGTGACCCCCCCGGACGCCGTGCCCCCATGGGGGTCGCCTCACCTCGCCCCTCTCGTCCCTGCGGACCCCGAGCCTCGCCCACAGACCTGGCGGGACCGCTGGCAGCCCGGTGCCGCCACCGGCACACGCAGATCCCCGGCAGCAACCCCCCGGGGAAGCCTCCCGCCGCCCCTGCGAGCCCGGCGCGGCCACGTTCCCCCGGGATTTATCACCGGCCAACTCCGGCACGCCGCAGGAGGCGGCCGAAGCAGCTCAGCGGCACCGCCGCCCCCTCCCCGAGCCCGCCAGGGAGCGCCGAGCCGTCCTGTCCAGCTCCGGCCCCTCGGCCCCGGGTACCTCCGCGCCACCCCCGCGGGAGCGCCGGCGGGGCCGAGGGGCGCCGGCATCGGCAAGCGCCTGTGCACCCTCCCGCCCTCCGTCCGGCGCGGCCTCTCACCCGCTCGCTACGAGGCCGGCAGGGAAGGCGGCAGGTCCCCCATGGCGGCGGCGCAGGCAGCCAGCCAGCCACCGTCCCGGCCAGCTGACACATCAACAAAGATGGCGGCGCGGGCGGCGCTCCGGCCGGGCCGGGGGCGGGCAGAGGCGCGGCCAGCCCGGCGGCCTGCCCGCAGTGGGAAGTGTCACCGCCGGGCCTGGGCCCGCCCAGGCGGGCGGCCGCCGCCGGCGCCCGGCTCGGGAGGCGCGGCCGTTCTCAGCTCCGTCAGCCGCCCAGACGAGCAGCGTTCCTGCAGGTCTCACCCGCGCTGCCCCTTCAGGGGACGCTCCCCGGCATGGTCAGGCAGGGCAGCGCAGCGCGGCCGGGGCAGCTCGGTCCCTGGGGTCGCCCCGCAGCGCCCCGCGGTGCCGGCGTGGCCCGTCTGGCCGCCTCTCCCGGGTGCTGCCGCTGCGCTCCCACAGCGGCTGCCGGCAGCGCTGATGACTGAGGGGAGTGAAAGGAGAGGTGAGCTGAACGTGCTACCAGCTCCAGGAGCCCAACCTGTGAATTTCACACCTCGGAGAATTTAGAGCGTGTGTATAAATATTATTTCAATTGGAAGGGTTTTTTTTTTCTTTCCGTATTTAAATATACAACCGTTCTGGTCAAGGGATCCCGTGGCAGGCATTTCAAGGTGCTACCCAAGACCGTAGACCTGAGAAGGCACCATATAGGAGGAATTCTTCACTTTGGAGAGATGGTCACAAAGATGCCTCTCCTTTTTTGCAGGATCGGTGCGCAAGTCATGACTCAGAGTCTCTTCTTCCCCAGGTAAACAGCATCTCGTTTTCCAGAATCGACTCCTACACGCGATGTCAGAAGCCTCTGCACCCACAGGCCCTGTAAGAGTAAATCCAGTCACGTTAACAAAGTCCAACTCCAGTTAACACCTCCCGGTACTTCCTTCTTATTCCGATGAGATGAAAAACCAATTGTGAAAAAATGGCTGGGCATCAAAAATCTGGAGTACGTTTCAGTGCTGGGAGCAGCAATTTTTCCGTGGGGTACAAAGCTCTTTGGAATCCCGAGCACTACATAAATGCCACTTTATTTTATTTAATAAAAAATAAATTGAAAAAGCTACCTTAGCAGGCAAGCTGTTAAGTGAAAACAGTTCATTTCCTATAGCAGATGAGCTAAAGTAATGGCTGGCATCTTTCCTGCAGGAACTTCTTATACATAGTAATAGAAAATCAAGTTAAAATCATGCAATAATTTGGATTGTAAGGGACCTCAAGAGCGTATCTAAGTGCAATCCCTACTCACAGCAGGACTAACTTTGATATTGCTCTTTTATTCTGGCTAATTTACTTTTATTTATGTATAAAACCATATACATATCTATATGCTTTCTACCTATAAAACCCAGCAATGATTTCTTCAGTTCATACCTTGGATGACTTTAAAAATAGAATGTGCTGCATAACTTTACTTACAACCATTAATGGGGAGCGTTATTTCAGAACAAGTTATTTTTCTCCTTATTCTTTCCAGGTGTTTGGAATTTCAGAGCCACAAATGCAGATTTTGGGGTCCTAGAAAATGCTTCCTTGAAACCTTTTTACAGATCCTTAACACTGGGATCTGAGAGAAAATCAAGCCACAAACCATTCAGAGCTATCAAAACAATAAACCTCTGCATGCTCTTTATTTTGGGAAAGATAATATTGCTTCAGATAATTAAACAACATCCTAACCATCACCTCTAAATCAGTGCAGATGAAGGCATATGCCTTTAAAAACATTATTTAGGTGAGAGCATAAATGAAAGTAGATTGTGGAGAGAACTCATGGCCTCAGCTTTAACCTCCAAACAATATTTTGAAGGCAAAGATCTAGCCCTTGCTGTGCTTGTAATATGCTGGGTATTGCCAACAACACACAAAAAATCAGGTGAGGAATAGAGACAAGCAAAAATCATCCGTTTCCAGAAAGCAGTGCCATGCAACCCCCACTTGCTAATTGCCATGCAGCCCAAGTCTGAGCCTTGCTTTCAGAGAAGCTTCTTTGCCAGTCCTACTCCTGTTCTGCAGCGGAGCAGCAAAGTTGACCCAGCCTTGCTGCTCTGTAATGCAGTCACTTCAGTGCCCAGGTGCTTCTTGCGGTTCTTCTCTTCCAGTTATTTAAAGGCAGCTGCAGAGACACCAGTGTCCTCTGGCCCCAGTCCTTCTCAGACTTATGTATCTGCTTTGCTGTCTGCTTTGTCTGCAGTCCCACTGATGTTAAACTTAGTGTGTCACACCAGGCCTGGCAGAATTGCAGCTATTTTCACCTTTTATTCTGGACATTTTTTTCAGCAGGACTGAAATCAGGTTAAGAAAATTGAGCCTAGTTAGCGAAGTTCTTCCTTAAAAGTAGGCAAAAAGGATTTTTTTGTACTCAGCTGGACTCCCAACAGTCTCAGTCCCAGCACTGATGCTCAGACAGTTCTGATTCTTACAATACTTGTGCTTAGGCCAAATTTTCATCTAAACAGTATCTTATCCCCAGGAGGCAGCCACAGATACTTGTGGAATGAGAATAACAGAACATAGAGAGTGCCCCTTCCCCAAACCATCTCCATTCATATTAAAGAAGGACTGGATTACTGTAACTCTTTGTTAGCCAGCCAGAACTCTTATTTGGCATGTACAAATGCGAAGGAAGACAATTTCTGAGCAAGAGAATTTATCATCCGAAGCACAGACAAGTCACACGCAACAGCCTTCTCTTCTGCTGCAGACTAAACCTCTGCATTGCAGAGGCAGAAGCAGAATTTGGCCCATATTTTCAAAAGGTTGTAGTTCTGGCTTTTGGCTAACACTTTGTTACCTAAGAAAATGAAAAGTTAAGTGTTCATGTAATTGCTCCATTTCCAGGTGATGTTTGTCAATTATACATAGCATTTTTATAGCTTTGCCATCTGAAGGAGCTTACAATCCTGTGCTTTCTCCTTTAGCTGGAAAGGTGTTAGCAACTCCACTTTAAGGGATGACGACAAGGTAGCTGAAACAGCAGATGTGCTGAACACCCCTCAGTCCTCTGGGACCACTGGCACTGGAGGGCCATGACTAGCATTGCTGAGGAGGAGCTGCAAGCAGAGTCCAGGTTGTCTTGACTCCTATCCTCTGCCTTCTCTCAGAAGGCTGGTCTGTTATAACGTAATTACTGCGGGCTGATTTGATTCCTGCATTTGACATCATGGCAAGATTATGTGAAGAGTTATTATTTTCTGCATTAGCAATCACTTTCATTTTCTGTTTATTCTAAACAAGGATGGTTTGCCCGGGGGCTTCAGGGAGCACCATCCACAAAGCCCCAGGAGCCCCATCTTCCCTCCCTGTGTCAGGTCAGGACAGCCAGCATCTCTGTTGAAGCTGCAGTCCCACTGCTAAGGCCTTGCCACCACTGTTACATCTGAACTATGCACGGTAAATCCTAAGCATGACTGTGATTATACAAGTACTCCAAGCACGTTATACCTAGAAAAACCTGTTTTCATTCTACGTTGTTTGGACTGCCCTTTGTTCAGCGCGTAGCACAGTGGTGTTCCAGCTAGTTCCTACACATTTAGATCCTACAAATTAGAGCTAATGACACACTGGTCCAGTTATTACTGAACCTACATGTAGGCAAGGCCAAAGCTCTTGCTAAAAATTGCAGGCAAGCCACACCAACCTCCTGCAGCTCCTGTGATGCTGCTCCTTATCAGCCTCCATGCAAACAGCACTCTCCCTAGTCACCTCTGACACCCCTTCGCATTTATCTGTTTGCACTGCTGCAGCCAGACTTGTTATTTTTTTCTTTTTAGAATGAATTTTACTGCTGTCATGTCCTGCCTGTTCTTGTTGCAGTATCCTGAGGCATGGAGAGTCCCAAATTACCGGCATTTAAAAAACAAAACCAATTAAAACAACATTTTCTCTGGCTCACCCATTCTTTGCAACTTCTAACTGCGTGGCAACTTTGTACCAGTTCACATGCTGATAAAGTCCTGTCTCCAGTGGGATACTTGATTTTCCTTTATATTGCCTCCTGTCAATATACTTCCAGCACAGTCTAGAGTGTTAATTAGTGTCATTTCAAAGGACTGTTCAGACTGGCAGCATTGTTTTGATTCAGCAGGCCTTGGGGATCATAATGGCTAGCCAACTAAATCTACCAGAAAAAAGATTATTTTAAGTTACAAAGATAGTCTAATTTTTTTTTTTTTTTGAGAGGTTTGAATGACAGAAGTATTTCTTGCAGCCTCACTGGTATTAGTGCTGCTTACGCACAAGGATTATTGGGTTAATCTTGGGGGCAGGGGAGGGAGGTAATAGAGGCTGTATGATCCAAATTGCCCTGTCTCCCCACAACCTCCCGTGTGCAGCTCTGCCCACTCTGACGTGCAACACTGGGTAATTTGGCAGATGGATTTCCTGAAATCCCACCTAATCCTACCTAATTTCCCCGCCTGCTTTCAGAGCAGCCTCCGATAGAGACAGCTTCTACTTGGGCTCCAGCTGAGAGCTGGAAGTTCACTGGAGCCAGGAAGAGCCTTTCCTCTGACATTAGTGGGTAGTATCTAAACCACCCAGAAAAAAAACAGTAAACCTTTGATGTGTTGTTCCCTTTTCTTTTGAGAATGCTTAGCAGGGAACAATCATTTGGCAGGCAGGATCCTAGACTTAAACACAGAAGATTTAGACTGAAATGCCGCCACAGAGAGACTCCAAATGATTTCAAGGCAAACCAGCTGTGCTTCAGTTTCTTTTTGGTGAACAGAGATAATTATTCCCTGCCTCACAGAACTTGTAAGAATAAAATCTATCACTGGTTTAATGCACTTTAATAATAAGTACAGCAGTGTAGGGACTAAAATAGACTACATTCATTTATTTTTGGTGAAAGTTTAATTGCTGAGCACTGGGAACACATGAGGGCATGTCTAGGCAGTATCATAACTGCAGCGGTGTTGAGTGTGAATTATGTTTTCCAGTGCAGACAGAGACATGAGGATGGGAAAGTTAAAAGAATAGGAAAACACCTTGTAGAAGAGAAAGGAAAAATGAAACCAGAGAACAGTTTGGAAATAGGAGAGAAGACATGTATTTTCTAGGCTTCACGGCAAAATTCCAGTATTTTAAAATACAAATGCTTCAATTTGAGGTATCACATTTCATCTTGCATAAATCTTACAGCCACCTTCTGAATTTCTAATGAAACAAGGTTGACTAACTAACGTCCTGAGAAAAATTTCATTTTATTTGAGAAATTACAGACAGCAGCTATACACCTTTCCTGCTGCTGAGCTACGAGCCTTTGGCCTCGGGTGCAGGTATGTCTGCTGCTGTGAAGCACTGACAGGCCAAGTCAGAAGCCCAAGGCTGCTCAGGCACAGTCAGAGTTGTGTGAGGTTTTCTGCAATTAAGAGCTAAGGACAGTGCTACTCATTGATCTCCATAGGTAGTATTTTGTAACTCTTAATTATTCTTTCATCTTTTTGCACCACTAAGAGCAGTACAGTACATGGATCCCCAAGGAACACATGGCGTTACTGGTGCAACCATGGATGTTTCACTGTCCCTCAACGAATCCAGCTAAAGACAGAGTGAAAAAATCAGGGGTGCTTTTGAGTAATAAAATAAAAACAGCCTCTTGCAGCATGCCGGGTGTAATACAATTTATGACTAACATGTTTTTGGCCAGGGCTCCAACCATGCCACAGTTCAAGTGAAAACCACACAGCCTTAGCTCTCAAGCATAGAATGATTTGTGTTGGAAGGGATCTTTAAAGGTCATCTATTCCAAGCCCCTCTGCAGTCAGCAGGGGCATCTTCAACAAGACCAGGTTGCTCAGAGCCTCATCCAACCTCACCTGGAATGTTTCCAGGGATGGGGCACTGACCAGCTCTTTGGGCAACCTGGGCCAGTGTCTCACCACCCTCAGCATCAAAAATTTATTCATTATGTCTAGCCTAAATTTCCCCTCTTTTAGTTTAAAACCATCACCCCTTGTCCTGTTGCAACAGGCCCTGCTAAAAAGATTTCCCTATCTTTATTTGCCCTCTTTAAGGACTGAAAGGCGACAATTAGGGTCCTTCTGAAGCCTTATCTTCTGCCTGAACAACCCCGACTCCCTCAGCCTTTCCCCCCAGGAGAGGAGTTCCCGCCCTCTGACCATTTTTGTGGCCCTCCCCAGGGCCAGGTGACACGACCGGCGCGGCTCTTGATGAGGAGGTGCCAATCGCGGTGCACACCCACCTGCTGAGGGGGCCTGGCCCACCCATCCCGCCCGCGGCGCGGGGGTCTGCTCTGCCTGCCTGCCTGCCTGCCTGGCGCTCAGTCACAGCGGGGCTGCTCCAAAGCAGGCGATGCCGGGGCCTCCTCTGCGTGCTCACTCTCAGGGTAAGATGGCAGGAGGGGTGGGGAGCTGCAGGCGACGGCTCCCAGCGGGCGGGGAACGTGCTCCCGCCCCGCACCTCTACGGGCGGAGCGGGGTGCTAGCTGGGCCGGGCCGGGCCGGGCTGGGCCTGGCACTGGAGAACAGTCGTGGGGAGCCATCTCTCCCCGCCGAGAACCGGAGCTTCCTCTCCAGCAGCCGTCGCTCCCCAGCCAGGGGCCCGCCCGGCCTCCCGTGTGGCGCAGTTCGGGCGGGAGCGGCGAGCTCGGCCCTGAGGGAGGAGAGGGGCTCGGGGCGGCTCTGGCGGCCCAGCCTCGCGTGGAGGCCGTGCCATGGGCAGGTTTAATTTTATTCTGGCTTATTTAAAATAGCATCTACCAGTAGTACTCAGTCGCGGTTGTGAAAGCTCGTTTCTAGTTGAGTTGGTGGCGGTGTTAGTTCAAAGACTGCTCTGCCTTACTTGTGAGTTAATTTTAGTTTGATTTCTCCTTCGTAATGTTGTGAGAGAGTGTGTTTTTATATTTAAATTAATTATCTTGTTTGTTAATGTTTGGAAAACAGGTGCCAAAAGTTCATTTTTTTGTAGTAGTTTCTCCTCAAGCATGGGCTGTGCCCACTCAAACTGTTTGTCTCAGGCCCAGCGCTCCCAGTGCAGCTTATCACAGAATCACCGCCGTTGGTAAAGACCTTCAAGATCATCAAGTCCAACTGTTATCTCTTCTCTACCAGGCCCACTTCTACACCAAATCCTTGAGCACCCTATCCAGATGCCTTTTAAATGCATCAAGGGATGGCAATTCAGCCAGCTCCCCGGGCAGCCTATTCCAGTCTGTGGCAACTCTTGGTGTAGAAGATTTTCCTAATGTCTAACCTGATGCTTCAGTGAGGGGCCCATTTATCTGAACTAGAGTGAGGTCCCCTGCAGAGACACACATTCATTGTGAGTCCAGCAAGTTTTATGTGCAGTTGGTGGCGGCCACTGCCTCTCATCCATGAGTCCCTCTCTAAAAGGCTTTTTGTCATTTAATCTGGAGTGTTGTGATCTTTAATGTAGAAACTATTTTACTTTTTATTGTGCAAATTAACTAAAAAGTAGAGAATTAGCCTTCCAAAATGGATGCTTAAAAATATCTTAGGAACATGACTTCAAAATACTTTCATGTGTGTGCTTGCATGAATGAATCCTTAAATCCCTGCTTTCATCCTACAGCCACCTTTTGTCCTGCTCTGCTGCGGGCGTTTACATGGTAGAACCACTTCACATGAAGAACAAACGTGGTAGGTGGAGGTTAAAGCAGCAGAATCACAGGTGCCAACTTTCCATTGAAAAGCCCTTAATTTCAAGGGTTAGTGCCTGAAATACCTAACAAAAATGAGTATTTTGTGAACAAACAATAAAGAGTATTTTTTGCTGAGTGTAGAAACAGTACAGGAAGTTTTAACTGTGGCACAAGTGCAATAAACGAGAGACTTTGTCCAAAGCTTGACAAAGGTATCACAGAATCACAGAGTCATGATGGTTGGAAAGGACCTCCAGGGTCATCAAGTCCAACCTTTCTCCTAGCATCTCTCTAACCACTACACCATA
>JAVSBS010009944.1:0-23475 GCA_033124195.1 Coracias cyanogaster | reverse complement strand
AGAAGAAATGGATAATTGCTTCTAATGTCACTTCTACCAGAGGACAGCTGGATGGCTATGAACATATTTTGTGTCTGTGACTCCTTTTCATAACCTTGGAAGACAATACAAATCCAAAGAAGACAAACAATATAAGTCATGAGTAATCTTTAAATAAATTTAAACTATATTTTACTAATAACTAATCATAATATTTCCAGGATTTTCTCCTTGCACAGACCAGAAGTTGTTAAGAAAATTGTAAACAATAAGAGGAAAAATTTCAGTAAATTTTTCTGTGTGACAACCTTAAAATGAGCCAGCTTCTTTGAGTACAGTAAAAGTAATACAATCAAAATATGAAAAAGTTTGAAAGTGGGCTGGAAGGCAAAGCACTGGATTTGTCTACACTGACATTACCAATGTATCCAGGTTCAAACAAGTTGGTCACATAATCAAGACAGGTCCGAGCTCAACAGGGATGACTTCCCCTACACTTTTCCGCACCTATCAGGTGGCTTTTGTTGTGCAGTTTGCCATGTGTCACCATGGCTAAAGAAAGAGTTTTAAGTGTGTCTACATGACACAGTCTCAACAGTATTGTAGACATGCTTAATATTTAAGGACTAGACACAGTCATATGGAAGTGGATGCACATACACATACATATATTTTATATAAATGCACAATGTATAGCACTCACCGGCCACCAAACCATGCTTCGTCCAGCCAGGAAAAATCCACCTACTGTCCCTCGGTTGGTTGAGTACATAGCCTGGGAAAAACAAACAAACAGAAAAAACCAAGGAAATAAAGATGGAATAATATTTTAAGTATAATAGGCAAGCTATATGCAGACTACGAGCAAACGACTAGAATTAAGGGATAAAGTATATGGGAAGGGTAAAGTGGAAGAAATAAACAGAGTGACTAAAAAGAACAAGCTTATGATGAACTGAACAATGATTCTTGTATCTCAATCTACATTAACCATTCAAGCTTCACTGCTTCACCTTTCATTACAGTGCGAAACATTCAAATAAAATTTAACCCAAGAAATTATCACTCAAAAGCTCATATGAACACTTCATCAGGGGCACAATGCCTTTTATTTCAGGCATCAAAAAGGACTGAAAGTTACACGTTCATTAACAGAAAGCATGCAGCTTTTTCACTGACTACTATCCAGACCCAACAGGTACCTACAAAAATCAATTTTCTTGTTGTGATGTCAGTATTATATGGGCTTCTCTCTGAAGTTCAAAAAAAATAAGCCAACTAAAATTTCCTTTTCACATACTCATTTCATATTTGTCAAGGGACAAGCTTTAGAAGGAAATTTCATCCAATTTTTGTCAATGACCCTGATGCAAATATTGGATTCCCGTTGTCTCCTCTGATGGACTTCAAACAGGCAACTAAGGAAAGATGACGTGGGAAAATTAGCCAGAACTTTTCTTCTGATGCAGAAGAGAGGAAGTAAATACAGTAGATTTACATTTCACTACACACAGCAACTTAATAAGTATTTGTCCAATAAAGAGGACATTGTTGCTGAGAAGAAAGGATTCCAGGAATTACTTGGCACACAACTGTCTGACAAGCCACAGACCAGCCCTTTTTTGTCACAGACCTTTAATACAAGGCAACAGCCAGGCTTCTGTGGCAAAGACTCAGGTTCCTTCCTCAAGACAACAAGATGTTCAGCTATACTGAGTATTAAGGTTTTTGGCTACATTTTTTGGTATCTACTACTATGATGAAGAGGTAAAGTAAAGGTTGTGTCCATTTTGTGTACACCCTAAATTTTTGGTGGTCTTCAAAACCTTGCCAGGCTGCTAGAAAGAGAGGTTTGTTCACAGCTGACCTCTCTGCACTGTGGAATGGAGCCCTGGGATGCTCCTGGCAAGCAGAGGATTACCGAGGGACAATGCCTCCTCTCCGCTTGTTAATGGTCAGGTGTTCAGGTGACTGGGAGAGCTTGCCCCAAGGAAACCAAAATTTAGTGACATTCCACTGTTTACAGCTTTGTAGCTCACAGTATTGGCCTCTTATCTTCAAAAGCTTCAGCACTGAGGTTATACCGATAGGACAGTATCTGCCTTTGCCCATTAGCTGTGAAAGCACTGTGTTTTGTTTCCCTGGCAGTCCACAGCACTGCCAAGGTGAAGGCAGGAGGCACCACTGTGCTTAGATCACGAACAGAAAGTCACTGCCATCACTTGCCACCCCTGAAACTGTTCCTTCCTCCTATTTTCGTGGGGTTGCACCCTGTACTCAAGTCCTGCTGGCAAAAAGAAGCCACGATAATGCTGCCCTCAAATGGCACCTACAATCCTGACCCATGCTGAGACCTGCAGTCCCCAGTCTGTCACACAGTCACAGCTGGAATTTTACTGTTAACACCATCATACCACCCTCTCCACAAATTGACTTTACGTCTGTTCTTCTCCCTGCAACTCCCTCTTCTCACTATTTCCTACGGCATCACCTCACACCACCAATTCTCACTGCAGTGCTAAACCCCATCCATTCACCACCAGCCTGCTTTCTAACAGGGATCCAAGCTGGCCTGACCTTTACTGATCAGATCTTTCAGCTCTTTCCCCACAAAACCTCATTACTACACCTTCCCCACGAGTTCCATTCATCCACCTAAATGGATGCCTCCTCTGGTCACTGTCCCCTCTCCAGTAAATACCCACATTTTCCCTACCATGCACTTATTAACTGTCTCTGTTAAGCACCAAAATCTTTCTACAGTTATACATTTTCATTTACTGAGCCATTTTCCCAAGACCTTATAAACCACCTGTTCATTAAGTAAAAATAAAATAACATAAAATCCCAACCTACCCATAGTCCCACTGCCAGGACTACCAAAAAATAGATGACAATAACAGAGATGTCCGCAGGATTGTTGATCCTTATGTTGGATTCCATCCTGGCTGCTTCTCTGGCTTTCTTCTTTCTCTCCTTATGTGCTTCTTGCAGAGTTCAGGTTAATGATAAACTGCTGTCATCCCCTACGTCTTATATAATATATAACTTCAGATTCACTTGTCTCCCATGGGACACAAGTTGAAGCTGTTGCTTTCCTTGGGCAACAATTCCTTCCCAAATATTGCTCCTCTGTCACAGGTGCTGCAGATTTCAGAGTTCAGTCCCTCTGCCAAAGGTGCTCAGGGTTTTAACATCCACGAGCAGATGTCTGAGAAGGAATGAGCATGGAAAGGAGTGGCTTGGCTGCAATAAACCCGCATATTTACCTCACTGTGAGTGAATACTTTTTTTTTTTTTTAAGTGGTTGTACCTGTATATCTAGTCGTGGAAGATGTAGTTCTTTTAGATGATGATGGTAAGGTAAGCAATTATCTGTGAGGAGGAGTGACCTGACACCTGGGGAAAACCCAGGGGTCCAGGAGCTGCGACACCCTCTGTGTCATCTCTCAACTCAGCAGCATTACTCAACAGAAAAACAGCCCTTTATTTCTGGGAAGGAGACAACTCAAAGATGCTTACACCTTTCACACGGATATAGGTAAAGATGCAGGTGAACCACAAGACTTAGATCCAGAAGCTTACTGTGCTGAATTTCAGGGTGTTTAGACCGTGATTTTGGCTCTCTCTATTGTAGCTAATCAGCTTCACATTCAAATAAGTTCAAAGTTCATCAGACCTTGGGTCTGCTCTCCCTTTATTTGTTCCTCTGACTTCAGAATCAAGCTAAGCAAAATAACCAGTTACAAAGATACGGAACGCACTGATTATAGACAGATCTTCACAGTACTTAATGAGAAAGATTCCCCAAATGATGCCTGTGGTCATCTGTTTGAGCCAGAAGAGGTTAGAAAAATCCAGGATATTTAGAAGAAGAGACACAGCTGCCAGGTACATTTCTAGGCTCTGAGGATATCTGGAAGTCCTATTCGCTGCTTGATACCAGGGAATCAGTGCCCAGTTGCACCTGACTGAACTCCCTTTTGGGAGAAAAATGTTACCCTGAGGTTACACTGAGCAGAACAAGCAATACAGTTCGTAGAAAGCACAGCGGGTTTGACTGATCTTGCAGTGGTTTTTTCCTCAGGAGATGAAATTGAGGTCTGGCGCTATGTCTGTTGGCAACAAATTTTTCTTAGGCAAACTATCCTTCAGTATTTGTGGCTAATAAAAAGCATCAAAGTCTAAGAAGCTATAATAAAGTGTAATTACTTACAAGAATAAAATTAAAATCTCACTATTGTTTGAGCATCTATACTCTTATAATAACTTGCCCTCTGCTAGTTTAAGCATCTCTCCCAAAACACATTCTTCAGTTTGTCCTACAAGACTGTGAAATGTTAGCTTTAAATGCAACAGAGAAAAAATTAACCCTGAAAGCTGCTGAGCATCCAAAATTCCCATTAGCCACAAGCTGCCGTGCTGTGTATTTCAGCGGAAAATAAAAGACTTGTTTACTAACCTTAACTATCAGGAAACAGTTTGCCTAAGATAGGCTGTAGATGGCACTTCTTTACAAGGATTGACATAGATTCCTATGGGTCCTTGCAACTAACACAAAGTTTAGTTTTTATTAATTCCATTTCTGTGTCAGTCTACAGAGGTAAAGCAAAGAAAATTTTACACTGGAACTTCTCTACTATAATGTATCTGTGTTCTCATCCAGACCTCTGCAAAAAAGAGCTCAGGGGGTAAGAAACACTACAGCCACCTGTCCACAGCTCCTAATATGGCCACATCAAAAAGACTTCAGGGTTTGAAACAGTGAAACAGTTTGAAACAGAGAATCAGTGTCTAAAAAATAATCATAATGCTATTCCTATCTTTACATACAGAGGAAACAAATTTAATTCTGTTTTTTCCCTAAAGGCCACAAATCCAAACCATTCTCTATAAGACCCTCAAAAAGGGGAGGCAGCTGTGTCAAGGCTCTTAATATCTCATCTCCTCATCCTCATACCTGCAGTCCAAAGAGAAACCTAGAAGCATTATACTCAGCAGATTGTTGGTGTACTAAATGAATCACTTCATTAATTGAATACTTATAAATGGTCTCTGAAAGGTCTGCCAAGTTTCCAGATTTGAAAAATGCTGAACCTACCTTTGTATTAAAGCTTTTGAAGATAAGCATGAGTTAACCTCCTAATGTGAAGAATGAACTTCACATCCGGAGACAATGATAAGGTCTTCTCACTGATTTTTCTCAGTTAGTATTGTGCTTCAATGGGTGCTTTCATCATCCTGGAGTGATGAGTGCTTGACCATTCAAGCAAGTACACGGCTCCAATACTGCAGAAAATGACAAATAATTTGATATATTGATGAGATGTCCCTACTCTTTCCTGTGAGCCAGGCCAATGAATTGAAGTAAGAGAGATTTCAATGGGAGTGAGAAAAACAATGTCTAAGTAGCATAACACAGTGACTGTGATCCATGTCTGTAAAGATTGCTCCTGTCCGGATCAAGTCTGATGATATTTAGCTTGTCGTGAATATGTCTGTTCATATCTGAACAGACAAAACAGACAATGGATGGGAGCACAAACAGCTGCAGAAGGGTGTAGTAACTTGTTCAAAACCACACACCAGATTACTGATGGAGACCAAAGAGAACTATGCCATGGATTTGCACACCCAACTATACAACTGTAAGGACTGACAGTGGCACTGTCTTAACAGTGCACAGAGCAGGAACATGAACTATCCAGAAGCTGCAATTGTTCTGTTGTCATTAGAAAATGGAGCTGTCCTTCAAAAAAATTCAAGAAAATTTGAGAATCACAGCCTTTGCTGCCACTTAGCCTAGCCTCTTAAAAACTTGTAAGAGGCTACTCCTGAAGATTGCAAATGATAAAACAAATAGTAAAACAATCTACAAACAAAGAGAAAGATGCTTTAGTATGCAAACTACCTCCCACAGAGGAACTCCTCTCATCTTTTCTCTGAAACTCCTCCAGATTTCTTTATACAGCAAGCAGATTTCTTTTTGGGATGCACTTCAGAAATGCTAACTGATACACAGGATCTTGTGTACAATAAATAAAGGACAAAAACAGACAAAAATTTGCATTCTTTTACTTGCAGAAGGCTATATACTACATTAGTAAAGTCTCTCCCCTCCTTTGCTGGTTTCCTAGCCAAGTAGTATGAACTAAGTGAGAAAAGAGATCTTATTTGCAAGTAGACAAAAATATAAATTCAAAGGCTCTTGGCAAAGTTTTTCTGAGATGGTTCTAATATAGGATCACAGTCAGGGTAGGAGACAAAAGGAATATTTAGCACCTTTTGTTTGATGCCACAAGTCCTTTTTCTCTTTGTGCAATCTTTAAAGTGAGTAAACTTGGGTCTAATTAGAAGAATTACTCATAGAAGGATAACAAAAAGCTTGGAAACTAAAAAGTGGAATCCATAGGAGAGGAATTACTAAAAGGAAAAAAGATCTGAACTCCAGCAGGTCTGATGTAGATAGAACAAAAAAGTCAATAGGGAAACAAGTGCCTTCCTAAGAGGTTATCAGAAAGAAAGCAAGGTCATTCTATTCTTATACACTTGGAGGATCAGATCAAGAAACATGAAAAAAAAAAAAAAAAGATAAATAAAATGAACACTTTCAGGCTAATTTTCTAATTAGCATCTCTACAAAGGAGAAATATCAGAGGACGTCAAAATAGGTTTATATGGAGATAGACCAACAGAGTTGAAGGAAGGTAATCTATTCAGTTCTTCAGCAAATTATCTGTGTGTGGTCACTAAGTATGCCCAGCCCTGCAGTATCTAAGCATTGCCAATGTTATAAAAACAATAGTTCAAGGACTGCACTCTTCCTACAAGATAGGCTAAGATGGCAAATAAGGTAACTTGAATTTATTTTTGTTTTATTAATGTTTTATTCATTCCTATAATTCAAGAACTTAATAAGGGAGGATTAATGGCAAGAAATAGGTATGAAATTTCCACTGGGACTAATAAAATTGAATAGCAGATTAAAAAATACTCATCAAAACCACTGCAGACTGTCACCAGGTTTAGCCATGTGACAGCAGGGTAGATGGTTCCCCAAAAGCAACCTGTTCATTGAGTAGCATTCTTGTTAAAAGTATGAATATAATCTCATAGACTATATAAGACATAACAATCTATCCTGTTTTGTATATGTTAGAGGCTTACTAATCCTTCTTGGGACCGTCCTACCTTTCCCCTAAAACAGTGTTTCCCAAAAAATGTTTTTTAGGAGATCGATACATGCTGATTTGCCACTTCTACTATAGCTAAAATTAAATAGTAGAAGGAATTATCCAGAGTGGCTGTATAATAAGGATCACAACTCTCACAAATATTTTTGCTACTCACATATCAGAGTTGCTTTAGGGAAAATAAAATCTCCAGTGCATAAAATACAGGAGAGAAAAGAACAGGAGATGAGCTGCTGATGCCCCTTCCACTGAAATAATTCTCCAGTTTTTCAGGTGACCTAATGAAAACCCTAGTTGCTCATACTCTGTTTTGCTCAAAATAAAAGTAATCACTCTTGAACAACAGATAGCCTCAGCCCTTGTGGGTATGTCTTGATTACCCTGCAGCAATATGCAGCAACAAATATATTATTTATTGTATTAGACAGGTTAATTTGATAAATCTAAATGGAGGTGGGAAAAGATTATAGTCTACTAATGTAATAGCCCAATATACAAATCCAATTTGCTCTACAGGGTCCCAGAAGCTCTTCAGTTAAGCCTCTTGTTCACACAGTGTTTGGTTAGAAAATTAAATGAGGGGAAAAAAAATCTGAGTAATACCGAACAAAATACAAAGCTTCTGGAAAACCAGTGAGAACAGAAAATATTGTTGGAGAGAACCCAGGGGAAACATTCTTTAAGGAATCTGGGCTCAAATAGACAGTATTCACATTTGATACAAATGCTTCTTTGCTATTGGAGCAACAAATTGATGAGAAACAGGGAACAGTGAGACATGGGAACACCTGGTCAGGATAAAAGTGAAAAGAATTGCCTGAAAACATTTCCTTATTAAGGGGAAGGAAAAGCTAACAAACAAAAAAAAACCTAAAAAACACCACAAAAGGTCATACACAGATTATAGTTGAGAAAAAGAGTAAGATGAAAATAATGAACATGAAGAATGTAAAAATATACTAATATATGAAAATGAAAAATATTGATAAATTACCAGATACATTTATGCAGAGGTATCTTTTGGTCAGACTTCGAGTTCTAACAGAACCTAGGAAGAAAGGACACAAGTGTGAGTTCCTTTGGATGCACTGGAGATCCCTTCTAAAGTGCGATCTGATTGATCTGCCAACTAAGAAAATATCAAAATAGAAAAACACTTGTTTTATAGTTTCAATCTTTTAAATCAACCTAACGTTAACTACTGAAGTTATTACAACACTTCCACAGGCAGTAGCCTACATCTATTTCCAGGAGAAATGCTAGCCTTGTCTGCTGTCTAAAAGTCTGTAAACTTTCCTAGCAGATATGAAAAGCAGTCTAGTCATGAGCTGTGTATCTTTAACTAAAAGGACGGATGATATAAACTAATGGCATATTTTCGTACTTTAGTAATCATTGAGAATAATATATGGACAGAGTTTGAAAGCTTCATAAAAGACTATAAACACAGGAATCATACTGTATATCAGATCTCAAGATTCTTGTACCTCTAATTGAACTCCAAGAACAACATAAATGGAAAGAGAAAGCTGAACACAGAAGGAATTTTAGTGTGTGGACCTCATGGATTAATAGTTTTACACAGTAGATCTATGTTATTTCAGCCTATGGTATACATGTTTACCAGCACACATAAGGTCTGTATTTCTGTGAGGATTTTCCTGCATATATCAGAATGTCAGGGCATGATGAACAGATGACATATCAATGGGTGTGGATACTTCCGGGATTTTGACTGGGGCATAAGCTGGTCGCTTACATTTTTAGATGAGTGTTTGATGACACCTGCACATAAAAAAAACCCAACCCTGCTTGGTCTTTACAGGTGCTATGAAATTTGTTTCCTCATAATGTGATGTAAGGAGCTGAACTAGAGAGACACACAAACTGGTAATTAAACATAATAGCTTCTTTACAGTAAGGAAACTCTTCAAAAAGTCTGTAGCTCTTGCTAAAACAAATCAGCTCTCTCAATTTTGAGGCTGCTAAATCCCTCAGGTAGACAGGTTGCTGATGTTTTAGACATCACGTTTAAAACTGCTGAGAGCACTTTTGGTTTGAAGCAGCGCTTGGAGCAGAGGCCGCACTCAAGAAGACATCAGCATTCTCAATGTTATCGACACTTGCCGCCTCCTTTGTTAAAGGGAACACAGAGCCCTAAGAATGCACCACTCAGACACAAGAAGGAAAAGATTGGCTTCAAAAGGCATATCTTTCCTGTTATCTGACAACTCAAAACACCAGCAAGCTTGACTAACTGGATGAGCAGGTATTCCCAAAACCGCTACAGAATGTAGAGAACACGAGGATGAAAGTGATACTCAGTTATGGATGTTCTCCATCAGAAATGTTCTTCAGGCAGAAAACCTCCTGGAGCTGTTCTGTGCATTCCTGAAACAGCCATCCCAGGATTAGCATAACGTAAGTAAAAAATCAGGATTATACCCTTCTTTCTTTCTCTTCAGTGGTGTCAGGCTCTTGCCCCAAGATTTGATAAAGAATTAACACTACTACCAAAACTAGTCATTGAAGTAGTAATTTTCTTTCATCCAATCCACTGTACAATCTGTAGCTGAAATCTAGAATACACGGTTAGCATCTTACACCAAACGATTCAGTTCAGCAGCTTTAAATGGAAACACTAACACTTCCACATGCAGGATAGTTACACCAATATTGAATGAGGGTAAAAAAACTCCTGGAATGTTTTTGCCTTCCCCACCAGCCCCTCAAAAAAAAAAAAAGATCCTATAAAAGTTGTCATATTGGTTCCATGGGGATTCAACAGCTCCTGTTTTCTTCTTTAATGCCAGAGAAGGATACTACCAGCAATTAGGAGTGGGACATCAAAAGGGCCTAGTAAAGAATACTTTCAGCAGCAAGACGTATCAGCTTCACCTGTTTTCAAGAAATACCACTCCTGTGGGCTTTGGTAGCTTTTGACACTCTGTTTAACTGCCAGAAAGTTCAGGGTCCAGCATGACCTATAATGGATGCATAGAACGGGTCATAACTAAATCCAACTTATTCAGCAGCTGTACCTACACTATTACTTACACCTGCAGTAATAATTTCTATGCTTTTTCCCCACAACCTTGCCACACTCATGCAGTATGTAAAATTGTATGTGGCAATTTATCGGAAACAAGGACCATTGAATAAATCTTTTGATAGCCTAGGACATACTAAAGATGTTGAATGTGAACTGGGTGGCAACTGGGCAAGGAAGCTATGCACTAATGACAGGTTCTCTATACGTGCTTACAGCAAGAGAAGGCGGTTAGCTTTAAATTACCCTTTACTATCACAATACTTCAGGTGGGGAACTTCTGTGATTCAGGTGCAGGTGCAAAGTGTAGTACACTATGTTTAAGAAGGGTGTGTAGAATTTGGAACATACTTTTCAGTGGCAGTTCATATCATCAGGATGTCGCTCCCTGGAAACTGTGCTTAGAACTGTAAGATTCACCTATGTAGATCAGTTTAAGTACTGAAGTCACCCCAGAGAAGAATGTAGCTTCCATTGCCATCCAAACAGATCGCATCCAGAGGGAATACATAACACTGGAATACAAACTCACAATCTACTCTCAGAGATTAGTCCCAGAATAGCAAAATCTCTTCTAACTCCTCAAATGTCGATGATCCTCCTTTAAGCTCATGCAAAAGAAGTGTAAATGTTCTTCGAATATCATGCAAAGATCACAGATAGAATGAGAGATTCACATTCCAGGACACTCTGGGTGTAGCCCAGAGGGACAATTAGAGTTTGAGTTTCCATTTGTGCTCACAGAAAAAATTTGATCTGAATACTTTAGAGAGTAAGCAGACCACACATTTATTTAAAAAAAAAAAAAATTTCAAAGACTGAATAATTTAAGCTTTTTGTTGTCAGAAGAAATAGCATGGGTGTATGTTTGCTGGAAGACTGTAGATTTGTAGCTTCTTCAAATTCTTTCCACATCTAGAAGCATTCCTTTTTACACTATATTGCCGGTTAGAAAAACTCTAATATATTTCCCACAGGCCAGTAATAGAAGTTTTTATAAGAAAGCTGAGTCTTCAAACTAGGAAATACATAAAAAGCTATTTTTACATGTTCATTCATTAGCAATGATCTCATTTGACTGAAACAGTACTTTAAAAGTACCCTTCTTCTCAGAGATCACGAAGGGTAGAGAGTACTAGTCGTTCTTGTACAATTACCAAACTGATAAAGAGTGGCTGTTATTTTACTACTTGTTAATGACTCCTTCAGAGTCCAGAACAACTGGCAATAATAGAAAGGAAACTCATTTTACCATGTGAGACTCCTTACACCGTGATCAAATGCTTCAGTGAATCTGAACATAGGGTGCCTCAGACTATGTCAGAACTGAGCTGACCCTTATGAGCAAATCACCGTTAAATGAAATCCATCGAGACATACTTGTTCAACATTCTGGGGACAGGAGGGGACTACTTTCATTGTCAGAGGTGACAACAGTAAAGCTAACTCCCTACAGCTGCACAAAGGAAGCCTGCTACTAACGCTTGTGCATCTGTAACAACGGGCCAAGAACTATCCACATGGGTGGTGTCTCCTCCCAGATTGTGATGGCAGGTTTTAAGTCCTCCAAATAGAGCAACAGCAGTCCCAAGTTCCAGGGCTTCCCTTCTCACTGCTCAGTGCCTGCTCTATGCTGGCGGTTGCTTTGCCAAACATACATTGGACTCCCCACCCAACAACATGAATGTAGTCTCTGCCATTTAAAAATCCTGCTTCCACTGGTAGTTTCTGTACACTTGCAGAACAATCCTGTACTCTGGATGCTCAAGACAGTATTTAGATTGACAAATTAAAGTCATTCAGCCCTTCAAGTCTTGTCAGCAGCTGAAAAAAGGTCTAGTAGTGCTGCCTTTTCCATCTATTGCACCTCCCCTTCTGCCTTTTTCTCACTAGCTGTATTCCACGAGGAGCAGGAACTTGCATGCTCAGCAAAGGGAGTCTGCCTGCATCTCTGTTGCTAGCTTTCAAAGAAAAGAGCAGCTTGTAGGACAGCTGCTAGGCAGTTTCAGGCTGCTTTTTGCTATAGCCTGGCAAATTGTGTTTGAATGGCAGATCAGAAGTGTCACAGTATCCAGGCACTCATGAAGCACAAGTGTTCTCGCAGTAGCTCAGTCTTTTCCCTGATGAGAACCTGGAAGAATTTCATCTCAAACAGTAAAATTCTCCACAAATTTCCACATTACATAATGTGTCTTGATTTCTTACTTTATAGAGGAAAACACATGGGTATCAGGACACAGCACATTTGAGGACATCCTTTTGTATACTGTGCTAACAGCTAGCACAAATACAGCACCTCTGCTCTGTCAGATACATACAGCTCTGAGATCATGCTCAGATGCCTGAGCCGTATCAGAGCAGCTGCTAGTGATCCAGCCTTACCACAGATCAAACTTACTAGAGGGGTAATTCTTAGGATACCAAGTCAGAATTTTCTAAGTCTTTGACCAACTTGCTGATACAGTTTTAATTTCTGCTACATAAATTGCCAGGAGCACACTGTAAAACAGGAATTTTCCTTATTTAAAGAGGAACAAGTCCTCCCAGAAGACATTTTCAAGCACACAAAGGATAAAAAAGGTGACTGGGAACAGCTGTTGCAGATTTACTAAGAGAAAATTTTGCCTGATAAACCTGACCTACTTCTGCAATAAAACAGCAGGTTCTGTGGGCATGGATTAGCAGGTTCTTTACATGGTCTCCCATGGCATCACTGTAGTCAAACTGGCGAGGTATGGACTGGATGAGTGAGCTTAAAAGGTGAGCAAAAATCTGGCTGCACCATCAGGCTCAAAGGTCAGTGGTTCAAAGTCTAAGTGAAAGCTGGTTCCAAGTTACATCAGGTTCAATACTGTTTAATATCTCCATCAATGACCTAGACCTTGACAATAGGTCAGATATGTACAGCTGTGGGATCGTGTTCACGTGCCTGAGCCACATCAGACTTGAGCTGCTAGTGCTTTAATATGACCTGGGCCTTGACAGTAGAACAGAATGCACCTTCATCAAGCCCACAGTTTACATCAAATGCAAGAGACCAATCCATGTGCTGGAGGCCAGGTCTGCCATCCAGGGAGACCTCAACTCTGAGGCTGAAGAATGAGCTACAGGAATGGGCCAGCAAGAACCTTGTGAAATTCAGCACAGACAAATGCAAGTTCTACACCCGGGACAGAATAAGTTTGTGAAACAAGCTAGAGGACACTGGTGGAAAGCAAACTCAACATGAGTCAGCAATGGCAATGTTTCTTTGTGATGCTGAGGGCTGTGTACAGGATTGCATTAACAAGAGCCCAGCTAGTAAGCTGATGGAAGTGTACCCTGCTTTATACTTGTGAGACAGCACCTCAAATACTGCATCCAGTTTGGGACCTTTCATCACCAAAGTGATATCAACAAACTGGAGAGAGTACAGTCAAGGGTCACTAAAACAGTCAAGTTGCCTCCACCACATGACATATGAAGGAAGGCTGAATGACTGATTGTCATCATCAAATGTCTAAAGAGCAGTTACATGGAAGACAGAGCCACTCTTCTCAGAGGTACATAGTGCAAGAACAAGAAGCAAAGGTCACAGATAGCAGCAGGAAAAATTGTAACTGGATATATGAGGAAAAAAAAAAATAGTGTAAGTGGTTAAGCCCTGAAATAGGTTGCCCTGAAAGACAGAGAAATCTCTGTTCTTGGAGGTTTCCAAAACCTGGTTGGACAAGGCCATGAGCATTTCAATGTAACTTTGAAGATAAACCTGTCCTTCATGGTATCTGCTGGCCCATTTCAAACTGAATTATGTTATCTGGAGATCTCTCACACTTTTCCTGTTCTTCAAAGGTCGCCTTGCTGCACGCACAAGGCTGCTTGACAAGCTTATCTCTGCATTCAGGTATACTGTCATAGGCTCACAAACCCGAGTTTTGACGCACATTCTCTCAGTTAAACCACTAAAGAAGTCAGCGGTGTCATATATTCATTTCTTCGTTCTCACTCACTGCCAAATCCTTGAGGTTGCTATCAGGCAAAGTCCCACAAAACCCTGGAGAAAGCAGACTATGCTTCAGTGCCACTACTTTATTGTGGCTTATCTGAACAGAAACTGCGTGTGAGCTGACTGAAAGTACATCAGAGTTGGGGGGGCAAAGTCTGGAAGCTCCCAGTCACTATTTGTTCAGTTCTTACATAGACCTCTCATTGGAGTTGCAGGTACGGTGCCTGAATAAAGTCTGAGCACAACTGACAATGGACTTCACCAACAGAGCGCAACTGATTTATTACACTAAACTGCTGGTGGATGACTTGGAGCCTCAGGCTACAGATCTCAGTATGTCATTGTCCTTACCCCACTAAAGTAAAATCACCATTTTTTTTTTCAGACAGCAACGTTAATTCTTCTCTCAAGCACAGAAAGGATAGTTCAAAATCAGTGGAGCAGCTGAGAATAAAGCGTGGTAATGACTTTGACTTCTTGATCTCAAAGCTGAACAAGGGTGACAACCAGGTATCAATGATAACGTAGGCCAGCCTTGGGATCCCGACCGTCTCTGGTTCTGGATAGCACTTAGGAATGGCAGCTGTTTAGACTAGTCAAAAATTGAGCCAGATTCACTTCTCTCCATGTTTTTGCTAGAAATATTTCCTAGAACACAAGCAACGTGGAAGTTTGGCACAGAGCGCCTGTGTGGCTGCAGTGGATTCTTCACAAGAAGTTTCCAGGTGCTTTGCAGTATTAGTATGAAGAAAAAGTAATTAATCCAATGTAATTACTAGAAAGAGAAGGATGAAGAAGAAGAAAAAAGCTTCTACATTTTAAGAGCAAGCTGAGATTGACCAAAACACAAACATAAAAAAATGCTATCTACAACCACATTTTGTGTTAAACTCATGAGGAGTAGGCTATTTTTAATGAAATACGCATATTAAATCCAGAGAAGTTGAATTTAAAATTACTAAGATATTAACACTTAAACTAATAGAAAATACCTCAACATTCCCTTTTCCTATTCCTAATTTTTGTTTTCCTATTCCAACTAGACCTTTTAGAAAACATGGGCCTGACCTTTCTTTGCTTGGCAAAGGCTTGCCTTTAATGTGATTTGTAATATACAGTAACAGAAGTAAGATAAACAAGTGCTCAGTGGATTATCAACACGAGAGAAGAACACATACCCAGTCCTGCATTCTCATTACTCAGGCCATACTTAGGGCTCAGTGAATTGTAATTCCTCATTTCACCTTTTCATTCTCCAGTTGCGTCATTGCCATTAGCCAGGAGACTGCAAGGCTATTTCGTGTAGGTTTCATGGCACCAATGGAGAAAGTAGATGTTAATAGCTAATATTTGTTTTTTCTTATGAATTATGTTTCTAGGGCTTAATGGCTTATGTTTCCTTGGCAACAAACACATCATGTGCTTTTTAATAAGGTTTGCATATGAGCTGTGTACAGGACCATGACAGAGATCCCAGCTGCTAAGGCGTCTGAACCATTATGAATTCAGAAGTGGATCTACCCTTTGCCAAAGCAAGGACCGTGCTGGTGATAGGGCAGAAGAGCAAGAGCCTTCCTAGAGCAATTTGAAAATTGCTCAAACTGCATGCTCCTCCTTTTAGTATCTGTACAGTGCACACTGCACAGAAGTCAGTGATCCTTATTCAAAGTAAAGGCTATCCTCACTTATTTTGAATCAGTATAATTTCATTAACTTCCTGATTACCCACTTAAACATTCTACAATGAAAAAAAGCAGGATGGTATTTCAGGAATTAAATTTGGCCAGTAAGGCTGCAGTGTGGTTTGGGCTGTAGAAATCTTAGAGAAAAAAAGAAGCTGCTTGGTTTTTTTTTTATATTTTTCTACAGATCAGCTTGTTACAGGAAATAGGCTGAGTCTTATTCAGAGCTTCAACATGCTTAGTGAAATCTGAAGATCACAAGAGAGTATCCCACATCCACAGAAAACAAACCTAAAAGTACATAAACCACACTGATGGAAAAACAGACTTCTGATGAATATGCACAGGCACAAATAACTCTTAAGACTGAAGTCAGCAGAGATCATTAAAGTGCCACTCTTAAGTGCCTTTAACATTCTTTTTCACCACAAATATAAAAGCTCTCTATATATAAAAAATTAACTAAGAGTTTCTCAGAAAATTATGGTTATTGGTAAATTTTGAAATATCCCATAATGTTATTTTGAGGCTGTAACTGTACATACATTGTTCATGTTTCCTCTTCATGAAAAGAAATAATCTTAGGTTACAGATTTCCTACTGAAATTTTCTATAGCTTTTTTGTGTATTAAATACTGGAAAAGGTAGTCACTTTTTAGTTTTAAAACACACATTGGAGCTCTGCACTTCGACATATAAGCAATTACTGCTTTCTCCTTCCACTCCATTAATAGTTTCAAAGCTGCTTTGCAGGGCACCAATCCTGGCAGAGAAGAAAACTCAGGTTGCAGGACTTTCCAATCCCAGTGAGATTTGAACTTGAACAGTTTTAGTGATGGGAGAAGGCGGCTGCTGGTCACAAAATGATGTGGATGCCTGCTCTTTAGTAGACACTGACCATTTGCATGTATTGTTTACAAAATCCTGATAAACCAATCACTTCACTGATTTGGCAATGACTTTATATCTTCCTAGTACTTTCATCTTAAATCCAATGAAAGTGAAAGGCAGAGAATTCAACTTTATTGTCATCTACGTCTTCTGATTTTCTTACGCATTCCAGAAAAGCCCCCTTCTACAAACCATTCACCTCACTTGCAGACATTCACACCAAGTTTTGGATTTCACACAAACACAGTTTGTTCACCACACAAAATGAAGGGGTTTTTA
Source organism: Coracias cyanogaster (assembly GCA_033124195.1). NCBI lineage: Eukaryota > Metazoa > Chordata > Aves > Coraciiformes > Coraciidae > Coracias > Coracias cyanogaster. Next base: position 6,417 of record JAVSBS010009944.1, on the reverse strand, counting down.
TCAAGAGGATACGTGAATGTCTCTCTGCAGAACAAGGCATACATTTGGAAAGAAAGAAGAATGGAGGAATTGTCTGCCTCCCAGAAAACTAAACCAGTGATTATAAAGATGGAAAAAGCAGCAAACAAACCTTGTGCCAGCACTGGTCTTCACCAGGGACTTAAGGTAGGAAACGATGTTTAAAAGGTCTTTTTTTTTTTTTTTTTTTTTGTTTTGTGCTTGGAAAGAAGTAATTAAAAACATATAAATATTGTCTGACTCCAATGTCTACACCATAAAACCAGCAAAGGCAAAAGTGGGCGGAATACTGAACCTCTAACACAAAGTGCCAGATAATTAACTTGTTTATATTCTGAGACTGTCATTCACATAGTATCTGACGTAACTAGCAAGGAGGACAACCACACAGTCCGTAAGCACCTTACTACATTTATGAACGAGTAATCCACACAGTGCTCAGAGCTAAGGGAGACTGACACCCATTGCATCAGCATCAAGATAAGAAGAAAGAAAACTCTGCAGAGTTAGCTCTGCATTCTGCATCCTCACTGATGGCTTCAGACACACAAGAACAAGACCTTATTAACTGAGTTGAAGTTAAGTATGATTTAACAGTCAGATTATAGAGACTTCTGTGCTACTGGGTCTATTTGTCAGTCAGGGACAGAAGAGAGGAACAAAAGGGCACTAATGATTTGCTGCATCGTGACGTGAGAGTCAGACTTATTCTACAGGTATTGTCTCTAGAGCTTCTTTGGAAAGCAACCAGATGAAATTTCCAGTGCTAAGAGGTGCTGCAAAAGCTACAACACAAGGAGGGAAACATCGATGTAGTTCTAGAGACATCCACTCACACAACAAGTAGAGACTCAGTTAAATAAGAAACTTCCTGTCCTGTTTTGGAAATTAGCCTTGGTGCTATAAAACCACAGAGAGTAAGAGAGGTTCTCTGGACGTTGCTGAACACATCTCATTGACAGTCTTGGAACGCTCCTCAGAGAGGATACCACAGATCCTTTCTTTCCCCTCTATATCAATCTCTTGGGTTTTGATTTATGTTCCAGAAAGAGAAATGCGCCTCTTCCCATTGTTACAATTGGCATTTGTCTGTTTGGCTTTTTTATCTAAACCAATTGTAAACCTCAGAAACAAGCAATTCCAAACAAAATTAAAAAGACTGCTCCATTTTTCCATCTGAACCAAGAAACACAATGAAAGGATTATTAAACACATGGAAACAAGATCTAATAGATACAGAGGAAAAAAGAAGGGGGAAGTAGGACCAAAATATACAATGGAACTATTGATATGAGAGACATCTCTACAAATTATATTGAACAGAATTGAAATTAATAAAAAAGGTGTGCACTGAATCACTACGCGTGGCGCAGGGAAGAAAAGAAGGCAGTGAAACCCTTGCATCAGGCAAGCTTGTGTAAACAGAACTCTTTAATGTTGCTGCTTTGCTCAATCACATCACATCACATCAGGCTAGATCAGTGTAACTAGGACTCCCCAGCTGCTATTGCACCAAGCTGAGCATAGCTGAACATCAAGAATGTTCCTATGAAATTGCCTTTGCTTGCTACTTCACAAGATGTAACAGAATGATTCAAAATTAATGCTGACACCATACAACAGAGCATCACAAAAGTGTAAAGAAGGCAACTTCTATAAACCTTGCAAACTGGGCTGTCAGTCCAAGTTTCACTAGTGAATGCTGCCATCATTGCAGTATGCAACCACTGGAAAGAAGTCATTACTCCCAGTTGAACAAAGCAGCCAACACACAGCAACTTTCTGCTTCAGAACAGGGTGGCTCTGCTCCACCACTGACACACAGTAGGAAGTATGAGGAGTCCTGAATAACTAGCTGCAATACTCATCCTCCAGGAACTGAAAAGTGAAATAACTGATTTGCATATGACTCAACTGCTCAAATCAATACCTACCCTCCCTTCCTCCTGTACACACACAGACATTTTTCTTCCTTTAAAATAATCAATACTATCTCCATATTTAAGGAGCATTGTATTATGCTTAACATGGTATAAATATATTTTTCAGGGGAACACTACCCTGAAACATTTTCTGCCTGTTACTTTATCCAACAATAAGTTTGTCATCAGTTTTTGTGAATCTGGTCACTGACAATTGTGGTGCAGCAATTTTGTATTCAAGTTCTTCATCTTCTAGGTTCTAAAATTTGATGCCAATTTACAATTTGAATCACGTCTATCAGCACAACATCACAACATCACAACATCAGCACGACATCACAACATCATCACAACATCCCTATGGTGACAATCCTAGAAGGTGAAGGACATATGAAAATACCATTTCCCTGGAATATGGCATTTTCCAAAGCAACAGCAAAATCAGATGAGAAACAATTGAGGCTCCTTTAAGTAGATTCCCAATTACATTTAAAAGTTGTCAGTTGACTAAATATGAAATTTTTACTAACTTTCTGAGAAAACAATCTATCTGAAGCAGTGAGAGCACGTGTATCTTTTAACAACAGTAAGCAGCTCCATCTCAGTTCAAAGGTAATAAAAGCGCACAGAGCTGCGCGTTTGAGCTGCAGTCTGCCAAGGCTCTAGGTGGTATGTAAGCCATAAAGATACTGGCAGCCAAAACACCCCGAGGATGAAAGCGTGCACATCAGCAGTGGAATGTACTCCTGCTTGGTCATTCAGAGAAAAGCACTTCTTCCAGCTTAATTTGAATACATAATATGATGGAATGACAGCCTTTTTTTTTTATAAACTCCAAGAAAATCCTTTTAAAATTACTACCAATGGCAGCTTCAGATATTGTTGCTCCTTCAAATGAAGTAACAACACAAGGAAAATGATAAATGCCTAAGTTTTTCACCTCTGGGCTTCACATAATTTCTTAAACTGTGCATCCAGCTCAGTTAATCCTACTCAAAGGTAGCCTCTGATGGCTACCTAGATAAACAGTATTTATTTGTCCACATAAATTATTAATTTTGGACATGGGCTGTAGTGTTCCTACCATTCACAGGTTCATTTCCCCCCATTCTCAATACTCAGGGCAGAATATATGCTGCCCTGAAGTAATGAGTCCTTTATTTTCAAAAAACCCCAGAAATGCCCACATACAGGATCAATTAACTTATAAAACATACAGTATCATCGATGGGAGATACCTTGAATGGTTTTTCCTTAACAGTAGAAGAACAACAAATGCAAACCTAAAGTCTATACTTCCTAACATTCTCTTAATTTTGAAAATGTTAAACCCCTAAAATCCACTACTGTGCTTTGGGTTTTGAATATTGTTCCAACCCCTGCCTTAAATCGAAGAGCACTTGGCCTGGTTATGGCATGATTAAGTTAAACACTCAAACAACATAGCACCTTATCAAGCACAGGTATATAGCTTGCATAAATTCTTCTAAAATTATTCCCCAGTCTTACATATAAGCTTATAAATTTTATATATACTTTACAACTTACTTCATATGTAAATTTACAATTCATAGCAAATATAAGCACATTGTATTTATTTGTAACACCACTGTATCAAGTCCAAAGGAACTCTGATATTACTGCTTTCAACAACACTGTCATAAATAACAGTAACCCAGAACAAAACCTATTTATTCTCTGTAAATTTTACATTTTGGGGTGGGTTTTTTAGTTTTACGTTTTTCTTACAAAACCTAACAAGAATAATAAACAAAAAACGAGAGAGAAACCACTCTGTGCTGTCCTTTCAACAAATCAACGGATTTGCAGGGAAGAATGACAGGAATCACTCATTAAAGAGAGGAAGGCAGGCTGGAAAGTGTGGTTACCTGGGTTAAGGGTCTCTAGAAACAAGTTTATTCCAAGATTCTCTAATATGGTACTTCAAGGTGCTCAAAGATCAGGGTGATATGAACATGATAAACAGAAGTCTCTATTTTTTCAGCTCCCTCTCAGCCACCAACAGAGGAGGCTTTCATCCCACTAAATGACAAATCAGCAGTGACCACAGCAGCGTTCCCTGCCCCGACAGTGATGCTCAGGGAGCACCAGCAGAGCCCCCGCTGTACCGCAGCAGTGTAAATTATAGTGAGGGGACTTCCCTAGCCCCAGTACCAACATACATCATCTCTTGGTGGGTATCTGCTCCCCAGCTGTTTGGTCATACTGTGTAAAGGGGCAATCCTGCAGCCTCTGAATTCTCTTATTGAAAACAGTACTTTGTGTCACAAGTCACAAAATCACCCACTAGGAAGACATTTGTAGATTCTGTGCTTCCATTGATACTACTACTGTCTTAGATACTATATTTTAGAATAAAACAGAGCGTATTGATTCAAGATAGGTAAACAATTACACACCTACCCATGTAAAGCTATAGAGCACAAAAAAGCATTTGGTGTTAGCTACACAGAGATACCATTGAAATACTATAATTCATAATTAATAAATATTTGAGTTTTAATTCACTAGACTTTGGATCTCTTGAGCACAGTAGAGTGACTACTGTAAGAACAAAGTTCTCCAGTAGATGGAAGCATTAGTCAGCAAAAGCTGAGCCCATGTAGCTCATGGGATTGTCCACCCTGCAGCACTGCATGCTGCTTCCCCTGCTACGCACAGAATTTCACCATGTAAATACCTCAAGCGGCTGGCACTGATGGAAAAGAAATCTATAATTTTATCAGTATGAGATCTCCAATATCACTATATCACAGCCTACCATTATTACTGTAGTGTTTATAAAAACCTGACACAGAGGCAGATAGCTGGAATATGAATTATGAATCTGACTGCGGATTCCAGGTAAAATTTACAAGAAAAACATAAGCTCTACCAGCCCTTTCCCACGCCTCCCTGACAGTTACAAAAACACAGGCCAATTTCTTGCTTTATTTTATTTTACCAATAAATGTGATTCAAATGTAAATGTTTAAAATGTACTTAAATACAATAAAGTCAGGTTGCCAAGTATAGTGCTGAAACAAACTCAAGTTCAGGGGTCATTTTGAAGCTCAGTTAGTTAACAGGAAAAGTAACACAAGTGGTTATCAATAGTAGGATCTAATATCCCTTCAACTACAGATTCAGCAGCATCTCATAGTACCACCTGTGAGATTGTTCCAGTCCATATGAGCACAGGAAATGTGCATGATTATTTTGTGGTGATGCAGGTCCCTCAGCTCAAAAGGAACAAAGCGCCTGATTACAAACACCCCCATTGCATGTTGATTAACTAAATGCTGTTACCAAGCTAGAATTTAAGAATTTACACACAGGTCTGAACTAGGGCCAGTGATTATTCGCATCTCTCACCTGGCTGTTAGGAACCCCTCCACACTGGGTGGCTGCCGCTTTCCACCTCCATTAGCTGTTTTGTCTCGTTGCCATCTGATCTCTTGTAACTGTAGTTTCCTGCAGCCTTACCTAGTTACAGCTGTGAACCACAATTTTTTTTTACAGTTACTTTGGTACAGAAGCTGAGATTATTTTGTGCAGTACATTGAACAAAAACAGTAATACAAATAGTATTTTTAAAGTATGAGGAAGGGAACCCAAAATAAGCTCTAATAAAAGGTTTTTACTACTTCACTCCAAACACCAAAACCCCAACCCCTACCCCTTTTTTTACCCCCATAACTAAGTCTGGAAATTCTGTTCCCCACCCAATGAAGCTACATTCTCTCTTCCCAACTCTTCACCTAGTTCTGACAAAACCAAGATGCTACCCCCATTCCAGTCTCCTCCCAACATTTCAGGAGCCCTGGATTTCAATATTTATACATGCACATGAACTCTGCCAGAGCTACTGGTCTGCATATCACACACAGATGTATTAGACACACAGCTCTAACCGCTATTTACATCCCCACATCCTTACATGAATCATGTCCACCCTCACACACACGCTCATACATTGCCCTACACACCCACTAAAGGCTAACAAACTTATTCTTGCATACCCTTCTTGGTCTTTAATAGCTGCCTCCTACTTTTTATTTAACCTCTGCTTCACCTTTCACATTGGACACTTCTTGGAACTCCTGGAATTATTAAAACAAGACAGGTACATTTCAGCAAGGATGAAATGGAAATTGAGAAAGACAGGAAAGAGTGCAGATGAAGCAAGCTCAGGTGTGTGACATTCACTGTCACTGTATCTCTAACATCTGCTGGGATAATAACTGGGCTGGGCTGTTCATCACAGAAACAAAAGGAACTAAACAGGAAAAATCAAACAGCGCTAGAAGGTGAGAGCCCATTTACACAGAACCACAGAATAACGTAGATTTTCCCCTTTTTATTGTAGCTTGATGTTCATGATAGCATTCAACAGAAGAAATTGGTGAGCAAGATCACACAGACCAACAGAAAGCAGCCTGAACAGAGCACATCCGATCAGAAAAAGAAATGGGGT
>JAVSBS010009941.1:0-11255 GCA_033124195.1 Coracias cyanogaster | reverse complement strand
GGGCTCTGAGCAACCTGATCTGGTGGGAGCTGTCCCTGCCAATGGCAGGGGGCTTTGCACTAGATGATCTTTAAGGTCCCTTCCAACCCTGACAATTCTATGATTCTATGATTGTATGACATACACGGATACAAAATACAGAAACATTTTTCCCAAAACTGTTTTAGTCGAACATTAATATTCTCAAATCAAAAAGAAGAGTTTTTTCCTATTCATGTAATCTTTGATTTTTTTCTTTAATATTTACTATTTTTTTGAATATTCTTTGATTTTACAATGTTATTTCACCAGCTGTGCTTCTGAGATATTCCTATTTTTCAATTAGTTTCCCTTTTATTTTACTTATTTAATTTTAGTATTTGCAGCAGAGTAAAAAATGCAATATAAGCACAGGTCACAAAAATTTCCACAAAGAAGAATTAAAATTAAATAGGAACACATTTATACATTACATTAAACAAAGACTTCATCACTTATTCAGCAGTGCTTTATCCTAACTCCAACACTAAAATAGTAAAGTTCTCCATGTGATCAATGGAACAGACCCGTGAAAGTAGTTACAGTAGATATTCACCAAAAGACATTTTAAAAACTGCACTGAAAGCTACAGAGATAGAAACATCAAATATTAAAACACTCACTGGTAACTGCCCAACTTGCTTGGTAGTGTGATAAAAACTATTATAGTTGAATTTTGGGGTGGCAAGGAAAGGGGGAAGCAACCTTATTTGTGATTTTGTTTATCATTCAATAATATTGTGCCCAGAAGACATCTACAGCATTCACAGACATATATATTTGATATTCAAAATGTGTCAGTAAAGCTTTGAATAGGCAATTTTAAGTGAAGCTTTACTATTTTAGAAGTGTGAAGGGATGCAACTCAATGTTTATGTCCCTTGTATTTGACAATCCAGTTTCTAACTGATGAGTTTAGACTTGTGATTCTACAGGTGTCTGGTAATACCTCAGTCATGACATCCACAAGCATGAACACTCAGCTAGAAGTGTTTAGTGCTGAAATCAAAACAAATACCAGAAAACAGGTCAAGAAAAAGAGGAAAATTGGAGCAGAGAACAATGCCCAAAGGCCAGCCTATTCATTAGGAATAAGCTTAAGGCAAGCAAGGAGAATCTAGCTACATTGTGAGCTTGCTTTGTCCTTCAGATACTTGCTACTTCACTCCTGAGCTTCTGCACAGAGAGATCAAACTACCTTCTTACAGGAGGAGACATAGTCATGGTTGAACTTACGGATTTCTCCAAGGCCTGTTCCCAACAAGCAGCAGTGATGCCAAAAACACCAGAGCTCTTCTGTTTGAGATGCACACTCAACACTGCCTTTCTGCTCCAGAGGATGCTTGTCATGTGCAGCAATGAACATGAGCCAGTCCATATCAGCCATCCCTGAGGCTTGTCGACTCCTTTGTGCCTTCACAAAGCTTTTACTTTTCTACGAAAGAAAGAGTGCATGATTTAATACCCACTTTTAGGAATATGATCTGTTAGATCAATGTCCTAGGTTGAAACTCCAATGAAGAATGTTATAACAAGTTAAATTGATGGAAGCATACAAGTTTGTAAGGGATTTGCTTAATTAGTAACACATAGTTTTGCTATTTGTGGAATTAAGCTTCAGTTTATTTATAGCCCATTCCATTTTCTTGCATATTTTTTATTTTGGCATTCATTCGTTATACCAAAAAGACATTTGGACCAACAAGAAAGTGTTCATTTATTACCTGCCTGCCTTTTCTTCCTGTAATTCAAGCTTTGCCATAACTAAGAATCTGTTTATTTCTCAGATGTTTGCACAATTTATCAATAAAGGAATATTTATCTTGAATGTCAAGTCAGATATTGTCCTGACAGCAAATGGCCTATTTACTTCATGCTTAAACAATCTTCTGAAGGTTTGGTATTGCTACTAATGCAAGGCACCAGATCTCACTTAACTATCCTCTGCAGATGTAATTAAGTACTTCCAAATGTTTTGCTTAATTGCATTCCTTAATGTTCTGAGTGATGTTTTGCTCTTTTCCTTCAGTTATGAATTGCATTTATAGCTTCCAGTAATCCCATTTATCATTGCAATTTGCTTAGCTTGAAATGTGCTACATTAATTAGTCCTTTTCAAGTCTTAAAAGAAATGTCTGGAGATCATTAATTCTATATGGGCAATTTATTATTGCTTAAGAGAATTACATATTGCAGAATGTTGCTCTTTTTTTACAAACTTCTTTCAGCATTTCCCTGTGTAAAAATTATCTTACATGATCACCTTTCATAAACCCTCCCTAGTGAGTATCATTGTAATTTTTTATCGTTATAAAAGGCTCCCAAGCATTCAACATCCAATTCCAAAAAAAAACAGTATTAGGATTTTTTTTTTTTGTAAACTGTTATGCCAAAATGTGTTTGCAAAGCTGTACAGGGAGACCAATAGTGGAAATGTTCTTTGTACAGTTATTAATCTGGAGAATAAAAGATTGGGTTTTATCTTTCTTGAAATAAAACAAGAATACAAATCTCATCCTCCATTCTCCTTTGGTTTCAGCATTCTGTCCCGATTTTAAGGGTTTACTGCTGCAAAGGCTGATTCACATGATTAATTTCAAACACCTCAGTTGCCACACTGAGATCAGTGCCTTTAAGCATGACAATAAGTCTTAGCGAGATCACAGTGTTATTCACAACACGTTGACTCCAGTCCAGGGGAATTTCTGAAGCCATCTGTTCCCCTCCTGAAGAGAAGATGAGGAGCACTGAGTATTCTAAAAGCTGTACGAAAACACGTCCTGAATCTATTGATATTTATACTGCTATAATTCTAAACGAGATGTAGGAAATGGTGGAATAATGCAAATATTCAAGTTGAAAATAAAGGTGATAATTGCATATGACTAGTACTGTCAGTCTAAGGAAGATTAACAAAGGCATGGCTTTCAACTTACACAGTAAATTCGAGGTGGGAGGAGTTTCAATTGTTTGGGAAATAGGCACAGCATGAATTCCTACTTCCTATAGTAGGAAAAGCACCTACCTATTCCCTTCTAATATACACCTTTAGATACCCCCAATCATGCTTGGGACACAGGTTTTGCAAGGATGCAAATTCACTTAAAAATCTTCTCTTTTTATGTGTACTACAACATTCATTTTAGTAACCATGATAAAATAGATCTCCACTAAGTTAATAACATGGTCCTATCACTATATAATTGAGAACTGTTAAGCAAAGCTCAGGTTTGCATCTTTATTCCCATGTAAAGATTGCCATTTGAAAAGTGTTAAGATCTTTAGAAATGGTAACAGTGTGCCCTTTTTTGAGTAAAACATGGTGAAAGAGTGCTCTTGTAGCTCCCACTGTTGCTTAAGACTTATTCTGCTTTTCGCACAATGGAGGGAAGAGGTTGAAAGGAACAGTCAAGTAGGAAATCCTGTCCTTGATATTTTTCTTGATCATGACACTGTCTCATCGTAATGTCTGGAAAAAATATATCACAGTTGTGGGGATATATATATATATAATTGAAGATAGCAAGAGGACCTGTTTCTTTGACTGGGACTAGTCAAAGAAGCCATCTTGAACTGGGGTAACAGAGGCTCCATCATCTTGCTTCCCTCTTTCTTCAACCTAGGAGTGGCTAAGTAAAAGACAGGAGAATTACATTCTGGAAGTCTCTCTACCAGATCTACCCTTGTCCTCACTACCTACCCACATCTCCCACTTAACTGGGCAAGAGAGGGAAGCACTGAACTGAGGGGATCTCTGCTGAGGATTCATAAATAATGCAGTGCAGGATTATAACTTTAACCATCTGAATGAGACCGAATATAGATCTCAGGTAAAGGTTAAATATTTTATAGTGAAGTTAATTTCCAGCACATGATATCCAGCCTGTGATGTTCTAATCCTGTTGTTCTCTTGCCTACCAAACAAAATCACCACATAATAAAATAGCCCTGTGGAGCTTATTCATCTTCCTGAACTGAGTAATAAGAAAATCAGTAAGTTCCTACCATCTTTCTTCATCTGGATAGGCAATGGGACTATACCATACCTTTTGTGGATCAGAGGGAGACATTCTGAGTCAATCTTGGTTTTGCAATATAGGAAGTGTCACATTATGACACAATTTAAAGATGCAATACACAGATTATACAATTCAGGATACGATGGATTTCATGGCTTTCACTTTAGTTAGTTTGAAAGAAAAAACTAATTATTTTTAGGAACCAATTATTAAAATAGTGATATTAATAAATTTCACTAATATCTACAGCCAAAACTCTGGATTACAAAGAAAACTGTCTCCACAAACGTGCTCTTATCTCATTGACTTTATAAAAAAGAAACTCTCCTGAAATACTGTACTGGAAGATTTCAGAAGTAAGCCTAGAATTGGAGGATCACCAGGAAAAAATTATGGCAGAGAATATGAAAAGGAAAGAAAATTAGTCTTTCTGTAAGAAACAGAGCAAAGCATTAAGGAATTAATCAAATATCAGAGTATGATGAAATAATAATTCAACATAGAGTCCCTGGCACTACTCCCCAGCCTCTTCTTACTCATAAAAGTAGAAACTTGGCTAGATTAAGACAGACTTATTTAGTTGTTACCTTGCTTTTTGTTTGCAGGTTATTATTGTCTGTAACACACTGCCCTTGTAGATATCTCTTGTCTTTTTCCATTGAGATAAAGAGAGAAGCAGCAGGCGAGGCAATGGTAAGATATCCCAATTACTACTCTCTATACACAATATCTAATAATAATAGATTATTATTGGGCTCTTCTTTATATCTGTTTTAAGAAGGATAAGATCAACATCTCTGCAGAGGGTTTCAAGCAGGTAGCTTTTTTTTTTTAAAGAACTACATGATCTCCTGGGGTGCTTTCCAGACCTAAACTTTTCTGATTATATCAGCTCTTTGAAGACTTAAAGATTGTGCCTCAATCAAAGTGGAATATTCTCTCATCACTTGGACAATGCTTGTGTAATGGCTTAGGTTATGGCTATCTTTTTATATTAATATAGCCAGCACCATGCTTGACCTTTGGGTACTTTGCCATTACCCTGTCTGACATAACAAACAGTTTTACATCCTTCTGCCTCAGCAGTATGCCGTTACCTTTTGAAATTTCTCATAGAAATAATGAACAGAAATTGAAAATCATCAACATGTATCTTTACTGTGATTTCAATTACCACTGCAATTCTTACATGTTTAATGGCAACACAGGAAATAAAGGTAATATAAATCCTCCCAGTCAAGAAAATTATTAATTATTAGTAATTCTGGCATATGCATTTTATTCCAGTTAAAGATTAAAGGGTTTACAATCATGTTACCAGCTAATCTTGATTCTTTTCTATGCTTAAGGCTGTAGCTATGCAATTGCAACTGTCAGTATTTATGAACTACAATCTCTAGTAAAAGTTTTACACACATAAATGCTTCCAAAACCACCTCCAGTAGCTTCCAAACTACCACTGACCCACAGGATGGAATAGCCTACTTCTTTTCATTGAGTGTAGAAAAATGTATATCTCCTTATTTGAGCAACTAAATTCTTTGACTGAAAATAAACACTGTAAATACTGTCCTAAATGCCCATGAAGTTTTAAGAATTATGACTTAAAATGCAGGACTTCTGTGTGGAACTTTTATAGCACATTTCCTTAGACCATTTCCCAGCACTATAATGGGTCAATGATTAAATTTAGACTTAAATTATTAGCAATACTCCCTATTCAGTAATGATGATTTTCCATTTAAGTATATCTTAATACTACCATTTAGGTAGTGAAAAAAATACTGCAGCATTACAAAGAAATCGTGCAAAGTGTTGTGTGTCATTCCATTACTGGATAACACAGTTCAATATCTTAATCTGTCTCTTATGACACCGAGATACAGATTCTGTTTAAATAAACACCTGCATTAGTGCCTCAAAAGGCTAGAAATGTTTTCACCCAAATTATGGCTTTAAGATCCTTTCCTCCATAGCACAGGAACTATCTTCTTCCATCTATTTACATACTCGGACAAGACAAGGTTGATTAAAAAGATAAGTATTGTGGAAAGATGATATGTTTTTTTTTTCCTTTAAACTTTTTGGTCTTCAGAACAGTAAACATCACCTGAGAATGGTTTTGTAAACTGCAGAAATATCAAGTTAAATCCCAGGCACTGTAACTGCACTCCTGAAAGTCACCCCTGGCTTGAAATCCCTTTTCATTTGTTAGTTCAGTTCAAGAAGCCATAATGATTTAAACAACCTTGTATTTCAGTGCACATTTCTTTACATACCTATTAGCACAGACAATAATAATTTAGATATTTTATAGCAATTTAGGTCTACTGAACTTCTTAGTTAGATACAGGAATTATAATAATACAGATCTGCATACCGTCCAAGATGGAAATGCTATCATTAGCACTTCTCTCAACTTCCCACAACGTGACAAGGAATGTTTAACTATCTACAAATTTCAGCACTGCGTTTTTGAACGTACACTAAGAGAGTACAGAAAGATGATAGCATATAGATAATATATAAACTATGAATATGTATGCAAACAGGTCTTTTTTTTCAGGAACCTGAAAAAAGCAAAGAATTTTGGGGGTCACCTTAATGTGCCAGAGACTGATACACTTCGTTTAGGAGATGTTTTTTGACTTTGATGGTAAGTGATGCAGTCTCAATGTGTGGAAAATTAATGAGTTAGGAAACAAGTAATGTTAGCAGATCAGATTAACATATTATTATTTGCCAATAAATCCTCACAAATTCCTTAAAATCATCCTAAACTTTAATTACAATATTAGAATTCCGAGAAATTTTAAAAAACTTTAAGAAACTTAAATCTGTGTTACCTTACCCTTCTCTCCTCTATCTGGACTCCCTCAAACTTTTTTCCATAAAACCTCATTTTTCCTAATTAAACTCTGTAACAATTATAATCGCCTCACTCATACTCACTAATATATTTTGTGTGATACTCCATCCTTTCCTGTAGCAGTCCATTTCTGTAATAAGCTCTTTGGGAAAACTATCGGTTTGTATTTATACACCACCTTAAAAAAGGGAAAACTCATTCTTTGTTTGCCCATTTAGGAACTTCTATGATATATAAGATCATTAAACTCAGAGATTTTTCAAAATGGAATCAGCAGTAAGTAACCATAACTAAATATGGGAGGTTTTAGCAGCCTTCTTTCAAGACTGATGACACTTTTGTATATTTAATTACTGATGCAAAGTAAGCCATAAGTCATTCATCTGCAAACAAAGAAACTAGGCTACAGTTATGAAGAGAAGAACTGATCATTTCCTGAAATCTGTAATTCTGAAGAGAACCTGGAGATTATAGCAGACAAGATGCTGAACGCAGAGTCAACTGTAGGAAACAAAGTTAATGACATACAACAGAGTAGAGGGTAACAGCAAGACAGTATGTGGGGCCATCACTCAGATGCTATTAATAGGTTCCATACTACAAAGAGAATGTTGAAAAAGAGAAAAGGTAAGTGAAACTGACTTACATAAGCATCTCACTTTTTATGGCAGGAAAAAATCTCTAACCTTAAAGATGACTAGAAAATTACGTTTCACAGGAGAATCTTGTTTGCAAAACTGCTTCTGCATCAGAGGGGGCAGCTGGCAGTCTCAAAGAAATAAAACAAAGCAAAAATTATATACATTTCATAAAACCACGTGTGATTAACTATTAGAACAAAGTACCAAGGGAAAATAAAGATGGGAGACAATGATGGATATGTTCTAGCCTAAATACAAGTTAACTTCCTTTCAGGCAAATATACTGGATTCAATACGTGAATACTGAGTAAATCTGAACTATTTCTTACTTCTATTTTATATTAGTGATATCCAAGTTTTCCAACATGGTCAGAAACATAACTCGGTTAGGGACAGGAAGGGATGTGCTGTGACCACCTTTTTATGATCAAGTCCATGGGAGCCCAAGGGTCAGGGTTATCTGTTTTGCCAGATGCCAGGCTGACTACACCAAGCAGCCACAGTAAGGAGAGTACATGCTGAAAATATGAGGTTTACTGCACCTGCATAAGAGAGTGCATGCACCTCTGAGGTGCCCCACTCCATAGTTACTTCAGCCACACAAGAACTCACCAGAAACCACAGGCAGCCCTGCAATGGCAGTCAAGAGCAGACTGCTGCCACCCAAGACTCTTGACTGACCCTGCTCAATAGATATTCAAGCAAGTGGGTGCTCAGGAGAGCCCTATATGCTGAATTAATTGCTTGATCAGAAGATGACACTCATAAATCCTTGAACTACACAACTAAATGGCCTCATATTGTCTTACATTCAGCCAGATCCTGACAGCATTTTTCCCTAAAATTTTAATTTAACTTCAAGCATGCTTTCATATAAATTAAGTGCTAATGACTGAGAATTTCTGACCTCCCTTGTGTTTATTTAGTCACAGTGTGAAACTCGATGGCCTCTTGAGAAGTAAGTACCTATAAGCAATAACAAGCACATACAGATGTCATGGGGTACTTCTTGTCCAGTACAACAGATGATAAGTCTGGAGTATAGATTCCATAATGTGACAGACTAATTTCTTGGGAATAACAGACAAGTGAAGCAGAAAACTCCCTCTAGTTAGCCATTGGGAAGACAGAATCATATATGTCATCTTTAGTAAATGTTAAACAAAAGGCCGGAGCCTCTGCAGTGCTGCTGGAGCCTGAGCTTGTACAACCTAAGTCCTGGAGCTGAGGGCTGACCAAGCTAAAAAAACAAGAACAAGATAAAAATACTACTTTGTTCATTTAGGTGTTTTGTTTTGTCATGTTTGCATGAGTCCACACGTTAACCTTTTTGTGCAAATTCATGTTAAAAAGTGGGGGAAAAAAAAAAGTAAATTCCATTCAGAAATAGGATTAAACAATAAAACAAAAGACCGCTTTATTTGGCCACCAGTGATTTTCCCACTAGCAAAACGCAGAGATGTGATATAATATTTAGTTATCATGCCAAGCTAAATAGACCTAGTACTGGACAATGATCTGTTATGTTAAAAAAAAAGTTATATAAATTTCAAAATTGTAGCTGTAATCCAGCCTTGTTCCAAAAGGCTTCTTAAAAATGTTTGCTTCATGAGACCTACATCTTTTTCTGAGACATTAGAAGAATTATCCTTAAGTCTCAAAAATATTTTACTTCACAGAATTGTAATAACTTCTGAAATATTATAGTGTCACACTTGATATTACTTTAAGATATTTCAAGATAAAACTTAGATGAGAGATTGAATTACTTACAATATTTCACATCTTGCTTTACAACATCTACATATTCTTCAGCATTGTGCTAAAGAGCTGCTTTTTAAAGTGAAATTCTGAAAATACATTCTTATATGGTGCCATCTTTGCTTTCTTAATGTCACAGGTTCACCAGAGAAAGGTAAAACTGTTAGGAATTAATGGAATAGTATTCAATAAACATGACTGTTATGAGAGATCAGATGATGCATTCACACCTTAAAAGCAGCAATGGATTATGCTATTTTCCCATAATTAAAGATTAAATAGCTACCAAAAATCTATGCCTCATTTTCAAAATGATAACCTTTAATATGTGCAAAGGGAAGTAAGAAGGTAGTTTATATAGTTGTTCAAGGAGAAGTTCTTTCAAGAACTGTTGCAGTCACAAACACAAGAGACTACAACAAATCAGAATCATTTAGGTTGGAAAAGACCCTTGACGTCACTGAGTGCAGCCATTAACCTAACACTGTCAAGTCCACCACTAAACCATGTCACTACTGACCACATCTACACGTGTTTTAAATGCCTCTGTGGACGGTCACTCAACCACTTTCCTGGGCAGCCTGTTCCAATGCTTGACAACCCTTTCGGTAAATAATATTTTCCTAATATCCAAACTAAACCTCTCCTTGAGTGACTTGAGGCCATTTCCTCTTATTCTATCACTTGTTATCTTGTATGATTTTGGAAAAGACACCAACATCCACCTCACTACAACCTCCTTTCAGGTAGTTGTAGAAAGTGGTAAGGTCTGACCTCAGGCTTCTTTTCTTTAGAAAAACAACCCATTCCGTCAGCTGCTCCTAGTAAGATTTGTGCTCTAGACACTTTACCTGCTTTGTTGCCCTTCTCTGGACCCACTTCCAGCACCTCAATGTCTTCCATGTAGTGAGAGGCCCAAAACTGAATATAGTATTTGAGGTGCAGCCCCACCAGTGCCAAGTACAAGGGGACAATTACTTCCGTAGTCGTGATGATCACACTGTTTTTGATACAAGCCAAGATGCTGTTGGCCTTGGCCACCTGAGCACACTGCTGACTCATATTCAGCCAGGCATTGACCAGTAACTGCAGGTTCTTTTCCACTGGGGAGCCTTCCAGACATTCTTCCCCAACCCTGTAGAGTTATATGGGCTTGTTGTGACCCGAGTGCAGGACCTTGCGCTTGGCCTTATTGAACCTCATACCATTAGTCTCTGTCCCTTGATCCACCCTGTCAAGATTGGTCTGTAGAGCCTTGTTACCCTCAAGCAGATAAACACTCCTGCCCAACTTAGTGTTGTCTTCAAACTTACTGAAGGTGTACTTGATTCCCTCATTCAGATCATTGATAAAGATATTAAACAGGACTAGCCTCAGTACTGAGCATGAGCAGCCAGTTTCTTCAAGAGAATGCTGTGGGAAATGGTGTCAAAGGCTTTAGTAAAGATGTAGACAATTTTTACAGCCTTTGCCTCATCCACTTAGCAGGTCTCCTTCTCATAGAAGGAAATCTTTCCTCTGCCAGGAAAGCAGGCTCTGCCTTTCGTAAACCCATGCTGACTGGGCTTGATCATCTGTACGTGCTGCATGATAGCATTCAAGATAGGTTGCTCCGTAATCTTCCTTGGTACCAAGGTCCTATTGACAGGTCTGTAGTTCTATGAATCCTTCTTCCAGCCCTTCTTGTAGATGGGCATCACATGTGCTAACCTTCAGTCAACTGGGACCTCCTTCCTTAGCCAAGACTGCTGAAAAATGATGGAAAGTGGCTTGGTGAGCACTTCTGCCTCAGTACCCTTGGCTGGATCTCATCCAGCCCCATAGACTTGCATGTGCCTTAGTTCCCTTGGACTATGGGAGCTTCATTCTACTCCCCATCCCTGTCATCCAGCTCAGGGGGCTGAGCACCCAGAGAACAACTGGTCTTATTCTTTAAGACTGAGGCAA
>JAVSBS010009940.1:0-11136 GCA_033124195.1 Coracias cyanogaster | reverse complement strand
TCCAGCACAAGAAGGACATGGACCTGTTGGAGAGGATCCAGAGGAGGGCTACAAAGATCATAGCACAAGGGGTAATGGGTTCAAACTGGAAGAGGGTAGATTTAGGTTGGAAGTTAGAAGGAAATTCTTTGCTCTGAGAGTGGTGAGACACTAGAACAGGTTGTCCAGGGATGTTGTGGATGCTCCATCCCTGGAGGTGTTCAAGGCCGGGATGGATGGGGCCTTGAGCACCTTGATCCAGTGGGAGGTGTCCTTGCCATGGTAGTGGGGTTGGAACTAGATGATCTTTGAAGGTTCCTTCCAACCCAAACCATTCTATGATTTTTCTGAAATGTGTCCAGAAACAATCTCTTACTGCAACTTGATCTGAAATTTCCAATTTAAAAAAATAGTTAAAACATTAAACAGAAGAAGCTTTTAAGGCAAGGACGTCACTGACAAATTTGACTGTAGTGTTAGAAAAACCACTGCTGTTCTGGCTTTGCTTTTCTTGATTCTAAAGCATTACTGCAAAGCATGGTCTGATGTTAATTTCCAAAGTTAAATCTATTTCGTCTCAATGGGATAGGAACGAAAGACCTATCTCAGCTCCATTAAAGCCTTTTGTGAAGGTTAAGTAATTCCTGTATATGTATAAAATCATATTGTATATAACTGTAATTAAGTGAAGCTTAAGCTTGAGGATGCTAGAAACACTAAGTGCAAGAAACAAGGTCAGCATTTATGTTCTTACAGTTGAGAGACAAGTTTAGAAAATGAGTTATCATCCACACATTTTTATGTCAAGTCTGATATTGAAGTTTGGAAATACTTTACCTGGACAGAATTCCTATTTTCATTTATACAACTTCTGCAGAAGAGAGATGCATTTCAGGGGCAAGTGAAGTAGATTTTTTTTTTTCTTTTTTTTTTTAAATAAGTTGACTAAATTGTTTGTGATTATTTAGTGGGCTGAGCTCCTTAATGTGGATCATTGTGGTTTTAGTGGAAATGAAATGAAGTTAATTGGAAGTGGATGAGAAGGAAAGCTAGACGGTGGAGAAATTTCTACTGAAATGGAAGGTTCCAGGTATCCAGCAGGTGGAGGTGCCTATCTGAAAAGGCATTTTATGACTTCTTAATTTTAAAAAAATAGTATATATTGCAGGCAGGATTGCTGTGCAGGGCTGACTTGGTAGTTTGCTGTTACAGAATGCAAATAAGTTAGGTGTTAGTCCCCCATCAGATGAGCATTATAGATGAGGCTATGGTGATTTGTTGGCTTGTCATGTTTACGCTTCTGTGGACTTGAAATGCATGAGTTTGTCTAATCATATAACTAGAATGCAGGTATCAGCAGTTTGATGTGGCTATCTCTGTTAAACTGCCAGTTTACAATGTAAAAGCCCCTGCAACAGAACCGCTGGAATGAGGTGAGCTCCCCTCCTCTGCTTTGGGCCAGAGTTCACAGTAGCTACATCGTAGGGGTTGCTACATGATGGGAAAAGCTCTCTTTGGAAAACTAAACTGAGAAATTTTACACTAAAATGATCTCCTGAGAGGCTGGATGAAGATGAGTAAGGAGAGGAAAGGTGTGTATGTTCAGAGCTGTAATAGGATTGCTTCACAGACTTCCAGAAATTCAGATCAAGTCAGTCATTTTTCATGGGTGGTTTGTTGAAGGGGTTTCCAACCTGAAGCCTGTTATCACGTGTTCTCTGTGATAATCAAACTTGCCAGATATAAATTAGTTCAGGTGTTTGATCACCTAGAAATGAGGAAGGATTTTCCCAATGCTGAAATGCAGTATTTGGAAGACTGAAGCCCCTCTTCTGTGCAGCTTGGCAAGAGGAGTATGAAGCTGCTGTGATGAAGTGCAGCTAAACCTGTCATGATCATGTTGGCTTAAAGTGCTGTCTTAAGAAGAAGCATCAGTGGAATTACGCTTTCTGTAATACCTGTGCTGATTAATAGCAATGTCATTAGGAACAGCAGTATCAGAATTGATCCAGCATGGGCTACTACTGCTGTTATACATGTAGGAGTAGCAGAAGAAACATGTGGTTGAAACCAAAGCAAATGCTCAGTTTAGCACCTGACTTCAGTTGTCTTTATTTAAAGAAGCAAGCAGTGAAGATCGTTCTTAGAAGCTTTTTAACTTTCCTTCCAGTCAGGGAAGATAAATTTATTCCTAGAAAGATGATTTCTTGTGGGCTGCAGTTTGCAAGCATAGCATTTTTGATCTAACCATCCATTATATTTATTGTATTTCTCAACCTCCCAAGTAGAATGCCTTATTTGTCTAAAAATTCACTGCAATTCCCCAAACAGGCTATGACTGTATCTGTTGGATTTTTGGCTTGTTAAACTTAAATATGCAAGAAGGGCACAAACAACATTTCACACACACACCCCCCTACCCACCCACCCCCCCCCCCCAGATGTGTTGGTTTTCTTGGTCAGAATGTTTGAAATGACAGAGAGCTGCTTTCTGTCCGTTAACCTTTGGCAGAAGATTACCGAAGGGAGATGGATGCTAATGGCTAAATTGTTGTGTTTGCTTCGACAAGAGTGAATAATCTTATGGTAATTTATGATGTTTTATTACAACCTTATATATGACAGGTTGACCACTCATGTTTTTGAACTTGATGACTCTGTGGTTAGCTCAAGATGCAGTTGTTAAAAGCATTGCTATGATTAATGGTCAATAAAAGAATCTTTAGATCTTCATTGTATATTTACCATGCTAGTGCTTTCTCTGTCACTTTTTCTTCAGAAATAAAATCATAGGCCTGTGATATTGTTGGAATCTTTTCCTATTTAACAACTTTCTTGCTGCAATCATCTGGATTTGTAATAGGAAGGTTAATAGTGTGATAAATAGATGGGGGTTTCTGAGATTATTCTCTTGAAGAGGAAAATAACTCAAAAATCTGGCTGCTAATGTGCAATCCTAGCAGTGACTTTGTTAACATGTTCATTTAGTTTTGTTTGAATAAAGGAGCTCAAAGTTTGATTACAGATAGTTCGGTCAGAGAAGTTACTTCAGCAGAATTAGAATTGAGTTATTTCATCATACTGAAAATAGTGGTACTACTTATCCCACCATTTCCTGTATTTTTTCCTTGTTTTAAGGATAAGTTGCATTCTAGGTGTTTTTCAAATAATAGTGTAAGAATGAGTGCTCAGCAGTAGCTGTACAAATTTGATCTGTAGACTGGGATTTTTGGAATGGTAATTAGGAATGTACACAACGAGATGGTCATGTGCTACCTTCCTTGCCAGGCCCAATGATAAATTAGACTGCAGGAGCAATCTGTTCAAAAGGAAGGCTCTCGAGACAGTGAATTAGGTGAAGTCCAAGAAAGTTTGTGATACCAGTTTATCTGCAGGAAAAATGCCAAGTAGTGATACAAAATAAGGCAAAAGTTCAGCCAGAGTTGAAATAAGATATGAATATTGAGGGCAACAAGAAGAGCTGCTGCTACATTAACAGCAGAATAAAGAAGGAAAAACAGTGTGCCCACTGCGGCATAGGGTGGATGATGTGGTTACCAGTGATGCAGATGAGGCTGAGGGACTCGAAGCCTTCTTTTCCATCATCTACCAGGTCTTTGTATTTGCAGATAGGATTTGGGGAGGAGAGGAACAACCAGTAGTGGAAGAGGCTCCAGTTGGGGAGTTCTTGAAGTCTTGACCTATGTAAAGTCCATGGGACCAAGTGGGATGCATTCGAGGGTGTTGAGAGATCTGGTTTACATTAGAATAGCCACAGTCTATCATCTTTGGAAGGTCATGGAGACGGTAAGAGTTTCTTAATGACTGGAGAACAGGAAATGCCCTATCTGTCTTCAAGAAGGGCAAGAAGCATTATCCAGGGAACTACAGGCTGATGAACTTCCATTTGGTCCATGAAAAAATAATGAACTGAGTGTACTTGGAAGTCAGTTGTGGGCATGTGAAGGTGCTGTTGATGGGAAAAAGCCATCATGGGTTTACCAATTGTAAATCATGTCTGACCAACCTAGTCACCCTCTGTGGTGAAATGATTTGGTCTGTGAATAAGGCAGCGAGCAGTGGATATGATCTTCTTCAATATCAGCAAGGCTTTGGTGTAGTTTCCTCCTGGTCCCTGCTTTCTGTAGGTATGCAGGCTGTTAAAACACCATGTGGTTTTGTGCCTTTGCTGGGTGTCTGCGTGTGCTGAGAAGTGAATGACCTGCTGGTGGTTGTCTCTCAGGGTTACAGGCAGGTGCAGCTGGTCCTTCCTCCCTGTCCCCATGGTGGGAGCACTGGGGCTGTGCCAGGCAGTTGCTGGGGCGAAGTCAACAGTTGCAGGCCTGGCCCAAGTGTGCCTGCAGTGGCCAATGAAAGAGTTCCTTATGTAGCCTTTGTTTAGCTTGAAGTTAAGTAGGATGCATAGACTGACTTTTTTTTCCAGTTCTTTGGGGGATAATTGTTTCTTTGATGGGTTTGTCCCCATGATGGTGTCGAGGCCAGTGTGTAGTAGTACATAGATACTTACTGTGAGCTGCATTCATATTCAGCAGTAAACCCTGGCATTTTGTTGTAAGTTGAATTGCTTACATAGTTGGCATAGTCTTACTGAAGTAATTGCTGATGTATGGAGCAGTGTTTCATGGTAAAACACTCTTTCAAGTGCCTGAGTCATGTTAGAGGCATGTTGTCTGGAAATGGCTAAAAGAGATTGCTTGTTGCTTTCCTTTGTGCTCTCATTTCCTGAAGAACAGGGGGATTTAGTAATTTTCTTTTTGTGTAGCAGACTGACTTGGAATCATGGTGGCCCTCAACTAGAACAGCCCATGTCCTACGTCTGTCAGGAAAGGTGTTGGTGCTGCGGATTGACATGCTTGCTGTCACGCTGATCAAATGCTTTCCCATTTGTAAAGCTAACTGTCAGGGACATGCTTTCTGATACGCACATCAAGGGGGCATTCTGTTACGTGGTGAGCACAAGCAAAATAGTAGAAGAGGATCCTGATTTGCTTGATTTGCTTAAAAAAGGTTGGTTTTAGTCTTTATAACTTTTTAATGAGCTAATCTGCTGTAGGCTGCTTTAACAAAATCATGCTGCTTTGTTTGGAAGTCCTGGAAACAAAAGGTAAGGTTCATGAAGTGTTGGCAAACGTCTGTAGAAATCTGGAAATTACCTGTCTTGCTTCTAGTTTTGCTGTACAAGTTGATAAATAAGGCTGTGGAAGCCCAGTGCTGACGGGGAAGCTGGAATCTCTGTCTGCCCAAATGCTGCTGCGGTACAGAGGAGCAGTGAGTAATATTCCAGATTACAGTGAGAGAGAAAGGACTGTCATAATTTGGGGTCTTCTTAAATGTCTTCTAGTTCTTTAAGCACTAACATGAGAGTGTCTAATTTAAAGCAAATAAGCACGTTCTTTTTCCCTTGGTATAAACTGGGTAACATAGGTAATGCAGAGGCCAAATCTGAATTCAGCTTTTCCTGAAGCATTAAGACAACAGCCCGTGAATAAGGCTTAAGATGTACTCTGATAAGATGTGGCACTTCACCAGAGCTGTCCTGGAGTAGAGACGTTGAGTCACTTTGCCTAGAAGTGCTCCAGTTATGGCCTGGATTTCTTGTGCTGGCACGTGTGTGCCCCGTGTCTCCACTGACACAGAGTCTTGGAAAATGGCAATTAAAGTGAGACTTTTATATTTGTTATAGTATCTTGTCTTTGTCAACCCAACCCAAATGAGCCAGTTTCTTTTAACTGAGTGCAGTAATCTCTCATATTCACAGCTGCATTAAAAAGTTTAAATCCATAGGTCATACTAGTATTCAGCTATGTCATTTTTTTGATTAGAGATGATGAAATAATGGAGTATTAGGTATCTTTAAGGTGAGATCAAGCAGAATATTTTGTTCTCCTCCACTGTAATTTATTTTACGCCTTATCATCTGGTGCTGTAGGCAGGGATTGTTACTCACCCTACTAAATGCTTAGTTTGTTCTTAATTAAATTGTTGATGTAGAGCATTATCTAAATCTTAAGTATGTGTTACTTGGAAATAAATGTATTAGCTAATAATTGTTCAGGTTATTTGTTTATATCTGCAGAGTGGTAATTAGAGAGAATACTGGGATATTGATATAGGGTTTTTTTTTAGTTTTGTTTTGGAATGGATTTTCTAGTGTTTTAGAGATCAGGATCATCTTAAAATATATCACTTCAGTTTTAATTTTCTAAGGCTGTGTGTATGTCAACTTTCATTTAGATCATGGCAGTATCTTCTTCAGGAGGAGAAGTATCTCAGAAACTGGGATGTGGATGTTCAAGGCTAATTGAAGGATTCTGTTTCATGTAAATACAAGCAGAGATGAAATGATTAAGGAAGTAATTCTAGTTTTTGTTATGTACTTATGTGGGATCTCCTTGCTAGCAAATTCTTATGTATGCTGAAGCTTATGTAACAAATGTTTATTATTGTACTGTGATGATTAGATAGTAGAATTCATAAAAACAAAGCATAGGATTAAGTTTATAGATGATCCAAATAAAAAAAAAGTATTTGCAGATCCTGGAAGTTGACAGCTCTAAGGGTGGCAATAACAACTCAGAATTGCTAGTGAATGTCCAGCTAGTGTTCAGCTTCTACAGCTGAAACAGTAAGCTTGTGTAAGGTGGGTGGGCAGAGAGAAGGTTGACTGTTGAGTTTAAATTACATGGCATTGCTTGTTTCGGGTTTTGCCGTTTGTGGTGTACTGTTTGAAGAGCAGCGAAAGTCCAGATGCTCAGGTGGTGAACTCTGTTACTTAGTTTTATTGGAATGTTATTGCTTAAAGTACAAGCAGTAGATAAAGTTCAGGTTATTAAACTGAATTTTTAATTAAGGAATTAGAACCCTTATTTATAATCATTTGCTTGTCATAGATAAAAACTGTTAATCTTATATATTTCTTTGCAGTAGTGATTCTTTCTGTTGTTGAAGTTTGCACCTACAAGATTTCTAGCGTGTGACTCCAGACTTGTAGATAGCTGGGGAGGAGAGTGTTTTTAAACTGTCCTCTGATCTGGGAACAGTTGCATCTGGGTATTACATAGGATTAAACAGCAATCATTGTCAAAGCCTATTTGGTGGTAAATTCAGGCAGAGCAACTGTTAAGCAAACTGGCAGTCAAACTGTACAGGCAGAAGGCATGCACTGACAGAGATGACTTGGATTTTTATCATGTATTGTACCTTTTTTCATCTGACTGCTCAAACAGGACCAGTTGAAAAATGTTTTAACTTGGCAGTAGAGCTGCTAGGAGGAGATAGAAACCTGCCAGTTGTGGAAACTATATCAAATTCACTGGAGTCTTGAACTCAAACCTGGGATTTTGAAATCAGGGTTCATTTTTCCTGATACAAAGGGATAAGGATTTAATTTGCTGTTGTTCCCAAGCATTGTTTAGTTTACCCATTGTGTTGGCCACAGACATACTGAACCTCTCAGGTATGAACAATATGTTCTTATAAATGGGATACAAAACCAAGAACTCGTGTATTGATACTTCTGAATGGTAAGTCACTTGAATATTTCTTGAACTTTGTCTTGTAATGGCATGTTACTGTGTAATATTCAAAATTAAATTGAACGTGTAGCTATAAAACAATAGAATCCTCTCTACTTGTATGTTAGTTAATGACCTTGTAAGATGGAGAAACAGCAAACATAGCTATGGTGGGTGAAACTTGACGGTGCTTCTTGACAACGTGTCAAAGCAATTCTGTATTCTTTTTCTCTCCAAATAGATGTGGGTAACACTTCATGTTTTAGCATGATGTAAGTGATAATGGCAGCTATGGTATTAGGTGTCAATCAAAATAGTGTGCTTATAATATTAGTCATCTGCTGAAGGGAGCATAAATGCAGATACTGAGCTCATTATGAGGAAGGAATGTCTGTGGTGTGTTCAGGGCAAATAGTACTTCCAAGGAAGATTCTGCAGATAAGCGTGCACACAGATAAGCTGATGGCTGCCTGTGTCAAAATAGCATTGCTCACCCGACAACTATTCATTCAAAGATGATCTCTGAGCTAGTAGCAAGACAGTTGTTTCCTTGCTCTAAAGCTGCTATTCTGGAGACTGGAAATTCAGAGGACAGCATTGTAGCTGACTAGGGTAACACAGTAATTCTGGCTTTTGTAATTTGATATGTAACCACCAGTGGCTTTCCAGCAAGTGCTCTTGTCTGTTTTAGGTAAATTTTAATGCAGTGCAGGGTTTCAATGATACTTCCCTTAAAAAATTTCTGTATCTCTGGAAACAAGAAGGGCCACTGAAGATCTTTCTGATATGAAGACTAGTTGGCATAGGACATACAGTTAACTTTGCTCGGGCTTGCCACAGTATGTTAAAATTTAAACTCAGAGCTGAGCTTCTAATGTGTGGTGCTCCTGAATAGAAATATGTGGGTGCAGTTGGTTTATCTAACTTTGCTTGTCTTCTGCTTGTTTGATGGGCTGGAATTTCAGAACTGGGTGAGCTCCATGGTCTGATACTAGAGCCAGCTCTTAGCCTTCACTAATATGCTTCTTTTCTACTCCATAAATACGCAGAGATAGCAGGCATGCACTGAATGAGTAGATCGTATTTTCTTTTGCTTTTTGATTGTAAGTTTAAGCATAAGGCATTATACATTACTTTTACTGTGTGATACATTGATTTCTGGTTATTATAGGCAGTCACTTTGTTAGAGGTTCAATGAGTTAAATAGAAGCTCTCCTTTCAAGACTCTTCTTGTTTTAACTAAATTATGTTTCTTACAAACTCATTATGTTTCAAAGAGATTTCTGTGACTGTCATTATAAAAGTATTTTGTTTAGTTTCTGCAAAATAGCTTTCCAAGTAGTTTATTCAGTGTTCTAAAGTTTGTACCCTCTTGCTTTTGATGGAGCAGTGTGTTAGTAAGAAGGTCGCTTGTTGATGTCCCTGTGTCTTCGTGCTGGAGATGCACATACCATGTGGATGGAGTGCCTTGATGTTGACCAGTAACTGTCAGTCAGTCTTGTCTTAAGGAAGACAGAGACGAGTATTTGAAGTTACACTTTTTTAACAATAGCCAAAATGTGCAAAACCAGTTACAGATATTTGACTTACACGTGTAAATCTGTGTGCACTTGGCTTGAACAAAGGGCTGTTTACTCTTGCCTGGTATTTAGCTCAACTCTCTGTCCTGCTCTAAGTTTTGTATTTGGAAGTCTGTGTACTAACCTGCCTTATGTGTTGGGCTGTGTTGGTGAGGAGAGTCTCTTCCTGACGAACAAGGTAGTTTTAATAGCCTTACTTTTTGAGGTCGTGGAGAATTCTATTTATATATCATTGTCTCTGCTCCCTAAAAGTGAAACTTGCCTAAATTGTTTTTCTCCCAGATGACATGTCCATTTCAGTGTGGAGATCTCTGTTCAACTTTTTTATTTTTAACCAGTTTGTCAATGGACAACTATACTTGATAAACAGGATTTAATGCATGGGAGCCTCTGTTCAAACTACTGACGTTGCAGTGGATAATTAAACTAATAATCTTGAGCCTACTTTTGGTTAATATCGCAAAACCCTGGCTTAAGTTGGCACTGCCACCAAAAGGGAATATTCACTGAATTATGCCCTCGATAGTGTGGTTGCATGGAACTCAGCAGAGCCCGTTCCTTGGCGTTTGCTGTGCGCCTGTGCAGGCGTGCACACACGTACACCCCCCCGCCAGCATGTCATGAGCTGTCAGTAACCATTTGCACGCATCTCTGTACCAGGAAGTAAAAATATCCTAGTTTCATAGTGGACTTCTGAGTTAGTGCGTGGGTGAAGGCTTAATGCTTAATAATGGAGTACCTTTTTTTGGTTGTTTTTGGAAAACTGTAAGTAACTACCAGTAACTTCCCTCTAGATCTGTATGGTTAGTCCACTGGCTGCCACTAGTTAGGTCCTGCCTACCCAAACTGTATCATACTGCATTAATACGTCTGATAGAAGATGTTAGAATACCTGGTATAATTAAGCCATTAATTCAGTTGTAATCAGTTGGTAGGTGCTGATAGACTAATAAGTAACAACACTGGGCTGAGCTGGTAAAATGAAGGCAGACTGCAAAGTTTTCCTTCCTATCTAGGGGCTCTGTAGTAATTCTTTATTGCTATGATTGTGATCTAAGAGTGAGTCAGTTTTTTTGGACATTGCAAATAAAATACTCAGTGGAGGTAAAGGGCTATTCTCAGAATCAGCAGCTATTTGAACAAAGGTTCAACAAAACCAAAGGAAATCACAGTAAACTTGACTGTCGCATTCAAGTGGAAGTCTTTGTGTGAAATCAAGTTTTTAAATACCAATATCTTCAATGTGGAGTAATACGCTCTAAATTAGAAAGATTAAAAAAAAAAAAAAATCTCACAAGCTCAGGGTGCTTGTATCCATAGAAAGTAATTGAGCCAAGAGCTTGAAGAATGACAGTTCAAAAAACTTAGATGTAAGAACAGTCATTTGAAAAGTTATTTTAATGGCAATCAATTACCCAAAGAGGTCAAAAGCAGGCCTGGTATAAGGATGGGATTATCGCACATCTGCCAGTGACAGGCTGCTTTGGTAGGCAGCTTAAGTTTCTGATATTGGCCCTGTCTGAGAAGCATTTTGGACTCGTTCAGGGTATTTTTCTCATACATCCAAATAAATGTTAGCTTTGTTGATTTTGATTCATAAATTAACTTTCTTTAAAAAAATTATTACTTAATAACAAAGTGATCAAGAGGGCAAGTAGAGATGTTTTGTTATGGTGCTGTACCTTGGATCCTTAGTGTCATCATGCATATCGTTATTTCAAGTGTAGTGACACAAGAAGTCCTGTTAGTTCAAAGTTTTATGAGTCTCAAGTACTTCACGTCTGTTTTCCCCAGATGTTGAGATGGTAGCACAATTCTTAGTCTGCTTTGAAATCAAGGTAGTTTTGTTGCTGCTAACAGTATTTGTGTTCTGACAGAAATATATCCTGCTAACTTGCTTGCAGCTCCTTTGAAGAGTTACAAGCCATGGACTTTGTGTTCAGTTACTGAATCTAGAACTAAGTTGGCACCTGAAATTTCCTGATTTGAGCTAACTGGGGTAAATCTGTATACAACTGAGTTCTGTGTGGTAATGGTCTAAG
>JAVSBS010009938.1:0-22924 GCA_033124195.1 Coracias cyanogaster | reverse complement strand
ACAACACAGGTGTGTTATCAACACCCTCCTATCTCCCAGCACAAAACACTGCTGCTGTGTGGAAAAGTAGCTCAGCCAGACCCACTACAGAAGTATTTATCCAACAACAGGAATACAGCAGTGGTTCCATAGCAGAATTAAGTTCAAGAAAATACTGAAAGGTCTTTACAGATTTATTCCTGTAACTTCTTTCTAATCTACTACATACAAGAAGATCCTTCTCATTCACATCAGACTCTTAAAGCAACCAGTTCAAAAACTGTTCAATCCCAAATTTGTTTAACTTTCAATTTCCTTTGTTTTATCTTCTCCAATCACCCCCTTTGCTTTTTCAGTGCTATTTAAGTCTGAATTAGCATTCAAGAAAGCATTCTATATATCCTTCTATCCTTCTGTTAGAAACAGAACATGTAAAATGTTCTTTCCCCTGCTATACTTCCAATTTATCTACATCTTTTACATTTATCTACTTTTTTTTTTTTTTTTTTTTCCCCCAGTTTATCTACACTTCTGATTTTCTGTGCTAAGGTGCCTCCAACTATTTTAATAGCTCAGAGTGAGGTTTAGGTACAAAACATTCACTTAATGCCAGGAAAGCTTCCAATTAAAAGCTGAGTGTTCTCCACTCCTGAAAAAGATGCAGTGTCCTCCTAGCAAATTGTGGCCCACAATGTGAATTTCAAGTTATTTAACACAAAAATCATAATACACTGTTATGTAAGAAAAAGTTTGGGTTATAATCCCAGTTGGATATAACAAAGCACACGCATAAACAAAACTCTCATATGGAGCTAGTCCAAAATAAAGAAATATTTGAACTAGTGTAGGAGCTGCCTGCTAAAGGAAATTTGAAGATATAGCTACAGTTACATAATCAACATAATAACAAACCCCAGATGTATACTCCATCATTAAGGCTCAGTTATCAGAAGCACCCATCTGCAGTATTTTTGGAAACATGCAAATTTGTACTTCAGTACAAAATGTACTTTTACTTTCAGAGAGATACATTTAGTCTTTTCAGAGGGATATATTTAGCGTTCACAAATTTACATCATTTAGAGGCACTACTACTGTGTGATGCACAAGTATCTGAGAGATTCTCATTCAAAAGCTATGAATTCCTTGCCAACATCAAAGTTGGGATGACCTAAGAAATGCTGGTCTTTCCCCACAGACAATGAAAACAGATGAGCTCAAAGAAAGTTTCAAAAGCTGAAGCCTTATTTAGGTGTTCAGAATTGACCATTAGAGAAGTCTCTCCCTCTCCACATTGAACATGGGCAGAACATTAGAAAAAAAGCTCATTACTAGTTTTCTCGTAGCCTTTGTGAATATTTCCACATTTGCACAGCTGCTTTTTCCTTGCATTTTGTCAGTCACAACTTAACATTTGGGAATTTAAGGATGATGACAATGACCAAAGAAATAAGCCTACACAGAAATAAGAAATATGGAAAAGATAAAAGCAAACCTATGCATAAAAATGTAAAGTAGAAAAAATGAAGCTACATATGCATTCTGAAAAGCAAATGAGATTAGTGAAATTATTAAAACCAAGTTAATAAAAATTAAAGGATATGATTCAAAATGAATAGAAGTTTATGAAAACTTGGGCATACCAAGCCAAGACAGGAAAGGAATTTTATCTTTTTGAATTTTTAATCTTGATGATGAGAAAGTCTAAACTGGTGTCAGTAAGAAATGTGTCCTTTTTATTGAATCTTCCTGAGCTTTACTCTGGCAGTAGACTCATTTAAAATTTCCTTTTTCATGAATAAAAAACGAGCAAGGCTTTCAGGCTGCAAAACTGCATCCCCATTTTGTGTAACTACAGGACAACTAGTTAGTAATACATTTTCATTTAAGTCATCTGGTAAATCCAATAGATGAACTAGATTTAAAATGTTTTTCCCAGAAAACTCTTTTGCCAGAGATATATATATATATATATATCCATTCTTTTTCCTTTGTGGCACTTGGCTCTTGATTAATTTGTGCTAAAGAGAGACTGCAGCAGAGGGTGCAGGCAATAGAGCAGCACAGACTGCTTTTGCCAAGACCCTCCATAAGAAGAGCCTTGATTCATCATGAAAACCCTTAAAACTACTGTCCTTTAATAAAGCAGTGCTTCTCCTCCCATCCTGTCAAGAGGGACCACTGATGCTGATCTGTGATGTAGGTTACCTTTGATATCGACAGTCCAAAATAAGGAAAAAAAAGGTCTAAATTATGATCTGTTTTCTTCAAAGGAAGTCTGAGAATAGGTTTTCAAAGAATTTTAACTATAGGGAGAATCTGAATTATGTCTCTTGTTTTATGGTAAGGGTCATACAAGACAACAACAACAAAAAGTTATGCATTTTTTAAAGATACCTTGGCTTAAAATTATTTTAAATGCATAAATTTACCAATTAATTAGAAAATTCTTTTAAAAATGTATGACACACTCAAAGAGCAAAAACCGTAAAAAGGACTTTTTAATGGAAAATGGGTTCTAAGCCTCAAGTTGCAACCCAGTACTTCCACCGAAGATTTATAATTTGACTTTGATGGCACAATATTTAATTGTAAAGCTTACAAGACCTAAGAAATTTAGCCTCTGCCTTAGTCAAAGAAACCCCTGACTACTTTATATGACTTCTATATTTTCCAGGATGACTTCCGCCTCTCCCAACAGCACAGATTCTTCAAATACCATGCTCCTGGGCCACTAAGACTAGCAACTGGACTTATTATCTTTACTGAATGCTCCACCTGCACAGAGAGGCAATCAGGGAATGACAATATTACAGTCTTACTCAACGTCAAGCTTCCTGCAGGGTATCACAGGGCTCAGGGTATTAAAAGTAGCCACTCATAACCTATTCACAGAGCTACATTCTCTTCAGCAAGACAATTAAACAGGATAGCACTGTATTTCCCAACTATCATCATCAGAGGTGTAACCCCATCCTCCCAGCTGTCCTTATTTTTCTATCATTCTGACATTTTCTTTCCCAATAACATCATAACACTTCATTTACTTGTGTGTATCTGTGCAGAAATACCTTTGTTGTGTTCTTCTACACTTCCTTGCTAACAGGCGTGTTGCAGTAATTTCTATCTGTCTGTGTTTTTTAAGAAACAGCAAACCATCTCAACAGCAGGAAAGTATATTTAATTTTATTTCCAAACTATGAACTGTGTTTACGCTTCCCTGTTCAATTTGCTTTTCTATTTTAATTCTGATCTTTATTATATACCAATGTGCAGAAATTCTCTGAACTTTGCTGTTATTTGCAGCAGCATCAGTCTTCTATTCTAAAACAGTAGCCTGATTAACACAAAAATCAACAGCAACGTAAGGTTTTCGGTAACCAAAACATTCCATTGACAAAAAGAGATTTTATTAGGGATTCTAAGTGTAAAGAAACAGAAAACTCCAACAAAAAGAATACTGTATTTTTTGGAAGGTAAGTATTGTTTTAATATTCTACCATTGCTTTCGAGAAACAAGCCAATAAACCCCTAAAAGCACTTTGGTGTTACCTACTTATGCAGTTGTCTTTGAAGAGACCAGCACTTCTTTTTAAACACTACTGCACTGCAAATATTAATCCAATCACAATCCAATTAATAGGATTAGAGATTCAAATGGCCAAGCTTCCATTGACTTCCCAAACTAATCAAGTTTATTACATTTTTTCAACTTAATAATCCAGCTAACAAAGATAAACCCATTTATTAAAGCAATTTTTAAATACATTACACATCCCTTTAAGGCAAATAGTAGTCTAAAAACTATGCAGAATAGCTATCAAGCATAAAAATAATCCAGTCAAAACCAGATAAATTTTGAGTCCAGCATGTGTGCAGTACATCTGCATTTTGAGGACTCTGTCCACAGTGGAACTTGGTTATATCGTTTTCTCCTCTCATAGGAGTCACATCCTCACCTTCCCTAGAGTGGTATGTGTTTTTTAGCATTAACGTTTACATCACAGGAGCATGTCAAGGAAATGGGCAAGCAAATGGAAAGCTATCTTTGCCCCTCAAAGGCAAATGACCATACTGCAGATGAGAGAATATACGAGAGCTGCCTGGTAGCAAATGAAGGCAGGAGACAAAAGAATTGGATCACTCTATGATCCTTTGAATAAATGAAGGTAAAAAAATAAAAAGTTTATTTATTCAAGACCAAATCGGTTGAAACCACCTTGAACACTGAAATTCTGAATATGGAAGTGTTTGGAACTCACAAAGCTCTCTATGCAAAGACAACTTCCCTGTAAGAATCTATCTTGACCTTGCTTACAGTAAAAGTTCAGGCAAGGAAAACACCAGGAGATGTTCAACATATTCAATTCCTTTCCGGCTCCACGAATCTAATTCTGCTGTAGACACCAGAGTACTGGTTAAATACATTGGCTTTTCTTGCTCTACATCTCTTCCAGTCGACAATAAGCTATAAAGGCTTGCAAAGCTTAACGCTTCCTGAAAAACTGTCCCATTTTGAATGAGTGCAGTCAAAGGCTAGTCAACTAAAGATCTGCATAAGGACTCTAAATCGTTGCTACACTCTTTCAGCTCCTTCTTTCTCTGACGCTTTGTTTGAGACATACCTCTAATATGGGGACCTAATGTTCCAAGTCTGCAAAAAAGAAAGGAAACAGATACTGGAAAGAAGTCCTAAAGAGGGCTGGAAACAATAAACTGAAAACATCTTTTCAGTGGAACTCTTTAAAGAATGCAAAGTGAGAGGAAAAGGGAGCAATCAATCATCTTTCAAACATGACCAGCCTCCTAATTTGTGTGTGGAAATGAGCTAGTCATTTCCTGTGCTTAGTTTAAATTTCAGAAGTGTTTTTTTATTAAAAACAACTCAATATATATTCTGTTCTCCTATTCTACAACTACTTTTGGCATCAGTTGAGCCCAGCGTGTACATGGTAGAATACAGGTGACTCTGACACGTTTAGTGGTTGAACTATTGTCTGCAAAGAAGGCATTCTAAAAAACAAAAGTAAGAAAGATGACAAATCAACTTTTTGGAACTACTAGACAAGAGAAACTTTGGGGGTGGATGGAGGGTTGTGGAACAGAAGTATAAATGAATGCTGTATGACTTCCATAAAACATGCTTTTATCTACTAAAGGTTTGCGTCAGGATTCCACTCTACTTTTCCTTGACAATGAACTTGGTTTTACAACAGTTAAACAGCTTAAAGACAAATGTCTACTAAAAAATGTTTCTAGAACCAGTTGTTTCAAGGAAATAACAACTTTAGTTAAAAAATAAAAGCTGGAATCCATCCTTCACCATTTTTTTTCTCAACAGTCTCTCATTAATGAACATCCTGCCCTGGAGAGGGCACTCTGTGACCACACTATGGATTCCAGTATCCTCATTAACCACCTTCTAGTTTTAACCCAGGTATGCCTGTAGACCTAACAGTTTGCTTAGCCTGTATAAAGCTTATTTCAAACCCATGCAGTGCCATGCTTATCAGTTCAGCCTGACAACACGTATGAAGTCCTACATCCTGCAACTATATTTTACTACTAAATATAGTACATTATTTGATGCTTTTTTATGTACAAGTCATGTTTAGAAAGTAAAAATGTAGTAATTCTGTAGAATTATAGCTGATAAGTTACAGGTGTTGAAAGCTTTCTATTAACAGTGTTTCTCCCATTCCTTCCATCGTAACAGCAACCATAATCTAGAAAAGTTCCTCTGGTCTACTTTATTGATGTTGACGGAATTAACACAGATCACACACTCACTTGAATGGTTCAGGTTTCATTTCTGAAAATACAGAATCACTTTCTTTTCCAGATATTTCCTTGAAAAGTATGCACTAAAATAACACTAATCACTCTAAATTCTACTATGCAAGATAAAACCATACAACAAAAATGCACAGAAAACTCCTTGTGCTAGGCACACTTTTAAATATACTTCAGGGCATAATTCAACAACTAACTGGCAATTCAGGGGAAAAAAAAAACCTGTAATATGAATATTCCAAACACTATAATTACCTAGGTGGCTATGTTCTACCACCCCTCAGAGGCAGAATACGGAGGATGTGAACCACTGTTCTGAGCCAGTCTAGCAAGTCCTACAGGCAAGTGTTTTCCTTAAGTGAAAAAAGATTCCTAATAGTACTGAAAGAATTACATTTTCTTAAGCAAAATCTTTTAACAGCATAGTGCCTTGACTTCCTTCCCAAGTAGGCTGTAACAAAAGTAAGTGAGCTATATTTGCACTTAAACTGACTCAGCTTGCAGAACTTCCCAATTCATAATTTAATGGTTAAATTCCCAGATAAAATAATGTAAGACTATGGTACACTTAGATTAAATGCATAAGCTTTATTTTTAAACATTGTCTAGATAGACATGTACACTACTTTAACAGAGGACGAATTCAGTAAAAGTACCTGGATGTCCAACACTAAATTTCTATGGTAGCTGAAGTATCAGTCAAATAAAAGTGTCAGCAAAGGCCCAAAGGAAAATAATTAAAAAATATTTAACCTTTCACCACAAAACAGGCCATCTGTGTATCAGTAGTTTCAGTGAGATAGACTGAAGTCAAATTTGTGAAAGATTTGCAGTTACTAAGGCTGAAAATTAAGATTTTTCCATCTTACACTCAGGCCTATTTAAACAGTAATGGGTTCAACAGGTCCACATTTTCACAGGTGCTAACCAGTTCATCTCCTTATTAATTTTTTAAGAGCCTCCATTTTTCTTATCTAGCTGCTACCCTATCCTGTTTTTCTCATTCCCATCCATGAAAAGTTTCCACTTCCTTAGAGCACTTGGCACACGCTGCTCTCTCCTTGCTCTTCGATGCTTGTCCTCAACCCTTCTTCTAACAAGATCTTTTGTCACATCCCACTGCAGTCTTGTCAGCTCTTGTCTCTAAGGCAGAAATACACAACTTCTTACTACATTCTTGAAGTAAGGATCTTTATTTTTTCTTTTGTTTTCCATTTATTTTGAGTTCAGGAAGCTGTAAATTTCCTACCAGGTGCTGTACTCCTGATCAGTCAGAGGCATCTCATTTATTTACTGTAATAAAGCATCCGTAATAGAAGTTGCAAACTACCAGCATAACACCTAATTAACATTTGTCTACCATAGGAAGTTCTCATTCTGTTAACAGCATGTTCTCAGAGAGCTATATGGATACCTGTGGTGGTTTAGTCCCCGCTGAGGCCTGAGCACCATGTGCTGCTGCCTGCCCACTGCCGGGTGGGAAGGGAAATAGGGAAAGCGCAAACCCCAGGGTTGAGATAAGGAGAACTTAATAGGACAATGCACAAGAAACAATCAGATCAACAACAGCAATAACACCAGTAAGAAAAACAAAGTACAAAACAAATGATACTGAGCGCACAGACAGGTGGAGCAGACCCAGACCTGTGCACCCCTCACCTGGTGTCACATGTCGAGGAGCCAGAGAGGAACCCGTGCTGGGGGCATGGGGATGTGAGGTCAGCATGGTATCGAATAGACCATCTGTGGCTCCCTCCCAACTCCTGCTGAAAATTAACCCTGTCCTGACTGAACCAGGACAATATCGTATGTGGAAAAGCAACATTTATCAAGTAACCTGAGAAAAGTATCTAATGGAATAGTTCCTGGGTACCCATTAAAAGGTTTACAATCAAAACTATTGATCCTTTGAAATCTTTAATTGCTCTGAGGGGACTAAAATGTGAAGTTTAATAATTTAAATATATATGGCTGAGAGGAATTAATGGCTGCTCACATATAACACCATCAATACTGACTGATAAATTAACTCATACTGGCATTATTAAAAAAATGTGTGACATCATCACTTTGGAAACCAACAGAGAGCTGGGAAGAGAGAGGTGGAAAGCAAGAAGATAGGTGGGTTGGTTTGCAGATTGGACACTGTCTCACTGTAGCTTATGCATCTCCTCATATTGTATACTGCCTGTTTACAAAACTTAAAATTTAAGGCATCAAACTTTGACAACATGAAGTGCTGGGCTCTGAGCCATAGGCCCCAAATTAAAGTTGACCTATGGATAAACTTCACAATCAAACAATATATTTTGTAATAGAAACCAGCCGGGAATTCTCCTCTGTTTGGCGGCATGGTGTAAGACCATGAGAACACACACCCAGCTATAGTGAGAAGTGTGTGATAAAGACTAAAATAGCTGAAGAGATACCCCCTTTTGGGTTCCTTCCCAGGCTTGGCCAACCTTGGACGGAACCCAATAAGGAGGTAAAGTATCAGATGTCCTGCTTTTGAAGTTATTTTTAAGGTCACTTATGCGACCAGAGTTGTTTACTCAATAGTATAAAAGCTGGACCTGCTTGCAATGGGTTCGGAAGCCAACCTATGAGTGGACACACTGTGTAGGACTTCCCCATTGCCGGAAAGGTTCCCTGAATCCTTGCTGCAACTGGGGCTCTCCAGTGACTGCAGGTCTGAATGAGGGTAACGTACTAATAGGATATTTGACAATGTATCTTCGTCGTGGTCACGTTAGTAACTTCTGCATGACTATGATCAGATTTATTACTCTGCTAATTCCTCCTGCTGTTAACCATGTTCTTTCATTTCTGTATCCTCTGGAAATAGGGAGCAAAATCAGCCTTTGCCTTGTGCTGGTGTCTGTGTCCTTTCTGCTGATCCAGTTAATTGGCAAAACACAACAATCTTGCACTGTTAGCATGTAAGATTAATTTTTTCCCAAAACACAGTAAGTCTATCCAATATTCATATTTCTAGAGATGGGGAAGATTATTTGATCATCACAAAAAAATGAATCTCAGAAAAAGATGGATTATTGAAACCACAGCATTAATCCACAACATTTGTCATGAAAATAAAGTGTAGTAAGTTATTCTTACTAACATACTTTTCCACAACAATGTGCAAATGCAGAAAATTAACTGCAGTTTGTTCTCACAATATTGTTAATTCCACTGTAACAAACAATTGTAAATTAAATTACATACATGTAATCCCAAATAAATCAATTGGGACTACATTTCAGAGAATATGTCTCTAGTAAAATCTCCCAATGTGACACAAAACTGCACAGATGACTTTCTGCCACATGGCAGTTTCTAACAAGTCTGGCATATCCAGTTTCAAAGGTAATGAATGCCTCACTAGCTACCTTTACAAAGACAACAATCTGAGAACTATTGACTTTTCTCCGTGAACCACTGTTCCCATTTTCTTACCTGTTATCAAGGCAGAGTGATAATATCCACAGGATATGGAGGAAACAGGTTTCCCAACATCCACTTGACAAGGGACACTGACACAGGCTTCATCAGCCAAGCCAATCTGACCTTCTGAATTGTCACCCCACACAAAAAGCTGCCCGTCCTCTAAAATAAATACGCAGACAGTTAACAGATTTAAGACCAGAACAAATAAGAACTTAATCTACTCATTTAAGAGCACTTCATAAACTCTGTGTATGATACCACTAAAAGTCACTATCTTAGGCATATAAAATGGTATTTAGCAGACTGCAACAAAACAATCTGAAGTAAGAGAGTATCCCTTAAGCTTTTCAAAATTGACACAGGACAGTTAATCATCGACTAATGTTAGACCATAAATAGCTACACAAAAAGTAGTACGTAAAAATATTGCTTCAAAAAGAGGATGATCGAGCGAGCATGTAAGACAAATCAGCTTCCAGAGGTCAGTATGGAAATACTACAGTGAATTTATTCTCACTTCTAGTAGCAAGTCACCACTTTCCCATTCTTGCAAACTTGTTCTTTGGTCTGACTTTGGTACACATCCCACTTATGCTTGCCTTATCTTTCAGTTCTCTTCACAAGTGATTATATTGCCCAGCCTCATTTTATTTGCCTTAAACTATGACCATAGCTGTTCCAGGTTTACTAAGACCAGCCTCTGTTGGCACAAAGACCAATGGCAGCAGTAAAAAAAACCCCAAAAGGTAGCAAACAACAGGAAAAATCTCTAGATACATCCACATATGCAGATAGAATGCTGGAACAAATGAATGTTCTCCTGGAACACCTGGCTGGACACACATAAATAGATTTTATTAGCACTTGCTCTTACCAGTTACTGCTGCTGAGGTGTACGATCCAGCTGCTAGCTGTTTGATCTTGTGCTGGTTGGTAAAAAACCTAATTAAATGAAATGTAGTTCTTTCCTCTGTGTCACCTAATCCCAGCTGACCTTCACTGTTACCTCCAGCAGCATACACATTTCCTTTTTCTGCATACAGAAAAGCACATGTAATACACAGAATAAAGACATTCTCATCAGTGGTAAAAAGTCAAAGAAACTGGAGCAAGTAATTCAATCTTCAATGGAAAAACATTACAAGGTCTACTGCCTTGAAATATCCCCAAGCTGTCATTAGCAGTTTCTGTTGTAGCTACCAAGCAGGCTTTCCTGCACGTGCTTGGTTCAGAACTTTCGAAAGGCCTTACATGTAGGTAGAGTGACTATGTTTCCCACCATTCTGGAGACTGATCTAAAAAGTAAACACAATTTGAAGTTCTGCAAGAATTCTAAGAAAATGATTACTAGTATCTGTGCCAGCCAGAAGAAGCTCCTTCCCTAAATAACGTATATTTTAAGATAAAGCAGGAGAAAAATGGTGAATGATGTCATAGGCAAGGAAACTGAAGTTGTATTAGTACGTACATTAAAGAGATGCATAACTTGATAATTTGAGTACTGTGAATTAAATACTTTTTTTCTTAGGGCTTGATTAGAAATATTTTACTTATTTCAGTATTTAAATCACTTTCAATTTAATTAACTAGATCTTAATTTTGTTTCAGCATCTTAAAATTGAAGTTAAAGCTGATGATTAAGCGAACTTTAAGATTTATATTTTTAATTTTAGTATGTTTCACGTCTAAAGTGCTTATCTATGGTGAAAAACATAAGGCCCATTAATAATGCAAATCCAGACACAAATGTGATAAGCAAGTGACATACAATTTATAAATGGTCCTTGCTATATAGATGGCCACAAATTATCTAGCCAGTGTGTACACTAAAATTGACTAATATTTACCCTGTGCAGTCTTGCATAATCAACAGTTATTAAAATGTTCTGTTTTATTCTAATAGTCTTATTTACAGTGCTCAAGGTCTCCACATAGATAAACCTCCTAACAATCAAACAATCCTCTTTTTAACATTACTGCAAGCTAAAGGATTGCAATCACAAATATGGCTATTCCATTACATAAATTTTAGAAGCATGACAAGAATTTGCATCATTTCTCTGTATAGTCTCTCTAAAAATTTATTTTTTAAATTTACAGTTTATTTATTTATAGCTTAATAAAGCAACTTGTCATTGAAATAGCAGACTATCTCGTCTAACCAAAATGTAACAAAATTTGAAGACTTGAAAACATTCAGTTCTACTATATTTACTCAAATAAATAACTTCACACTAATAAAGATAAATTCCTGTCAAAGGTAAATTTGAGTACAGATATATAAAAAATATGAATATACCATTCCAGGGCTTCAATGAAATATTGATAATTGTTAACCACACCGCAAATGCCAGCAAGAAAATTTTTCATGTCTCTACTGCTAGCAAACTCTCACATAATATTATTTTATAAATGTAATCAGAATTAAGTAAAGCATTCAAAGAACTGGATATCAAACCTCCAAGTTTTAACAATCCCATTTTCATTTATTTTTTCTTCCTCAACATTCCTGGGGTTGCTAATGTAATTTTGCAAGAAAGCAAAGGAAGAAATCTGTCTTTAATATGTATATAATATAGGTTACATACCTGTGTAAACTAAAGTGTGGTTTCTTCCACAAACAGCAAGTTTTACTTTTTCTGGTTTTAAAGCTATGAATTAAAGCCAAAGTGGGGGAAAAAGTTATAAACAAGCTGGTATCACCAAACAACAAAATGTTCTATGCTCTAGAGGGAGCTCTGATTTTTTTCATATTTTTACCAGTAGAATGGTTGCAAGATTTGTTGCCCATCTGAACCTAGCACATGACTTAGTAAATCAG
Organism: Coracias cyanogaster; assembly: GCA_033124195.1. Classification (NCBI taxonomy): domain Eukaryota; kingdom Metazoa; phylum Chordata; class Aves; order Coraciiformes; family Coraciidae; genus Coracias; species Coracias cyanogaster. The sequence continues at coordinate 10,884 of JAVSBS010009938.1, read as the reverse complement.
GATCCCCCCAAGACAAGAGAACAGATAAAGACCTTAAAAACTCACAGCTGATGCTCAAGTTAACTTGATGATGGCTACTTCATCCCAATGTCACATTCCCCAGAATTTACCGTTTATGATATATGCCTCAACGAATATATCAAGCTGCAGGACAAAACACATGCTTAAAGCTGTCTTCAGCTTTCATTAACAGTACTATTCTTAACACCCTTTTATGCTTTTTGCACTACCTTAAATCTTTAAAGTCATACAATTCTTTTGTCCATCCCTATTTTGACCATCCCTATCTTCCCTCATCATGCACAGCTCTTTTTTTGCTATGCACTGCCCTCTTACTGATCCCTAAACTCAATTGCTAAAGGACAGTCCCATATGGACCAGTGCCTAAAACTTTTGCATAAACCATCCTGTCTTGACTTCCACTCAATTACCACCCACCCATTGCATTTACTTCTCTGCATTCTGGTCGCTGTGAAAGACTGAGAATGTATGCGAGAGGAGTCCAGAGTTATTTTGGTGGGAAAGAAAGAATACAGAGGTGTCTTTTTTCCCATAGCAAGTGCACTCCATTTCAGAAAGAGGAAAAAAATCTCACTGACTTTCCTATCCTCTCTCCAGTTACTGACCATTGCCAACAATTTATCTTCTCTCAGTTGTGTCCACGTGCCCTAAACAATGCTCTTAAAACAGCATTATTTTTACATAATATATCTTTAATTGCTTTTCCACTGCACTAGTCCATGACAAAGCCACCAACCATTGTCCCTTTCACAAACCCTTTTTCAGTCCTTCCAAATCAACTTGCATCAGCTCCATAACATTAAGATTCAAGTCCCTTCCATCAAGTCACTGAATGCATCTACCTACTTTAGCATGAATTATCTCTGGTCTATCATACAGACACAAACATCAATTTTCCAAATTTGGGTTCCTGCCCATCTGACACATACCACTCACACCAGGCTGGGACCGTAACATTTCCAATGTTGGCTTCTTCCTACCACCTTCATTTGATGCTTTATATCCCAAAACTCTGCCTCCAACTTCAGAGATTATCTTAATCAGCTCTTCAGAAGCCTGTGCTTCCTAACCTTCCTCCTACATAAGGTAATCATTTGTATTTGATGAGCCATGCTATATTTACAATGTTGCTGGCATTTTTCATAACCAATTTCATTAGTCTCTAGTCAAACCCCAAAAGATACTTTCTCAGGAAGCATGCAGCCACAACTACTTGCCCCCAAGCAGAAACTGAAATGTGTCCTTGCAACCCCACTTCCAAAGGCAACTGATGACTGAAAGCTAGTGAGAAAACCTCCATGACTTTCTCCTGCTGCCTGTCTTCTGCCAAGAGAAGATACCCTCCTTGTGACTTTTTTCAATGGATGCCAGGTCTCGTTTGGATTGCTGTTCTCTTCTCTTCATCTTTTATTCTCCATTGCAATTTGACAGTAAAACCAAATCTTGACACCAAATCCATCTTAGCTAAGGTAAGAACCAATCTCTCACATGGCTGTCAGAAGATATGAACCTGAAAAGTAGCTCCCTCTGAAGTGAAATAGAGAGGAGCAGATAAAGGACAGCAGAATAAACTAAATCAGGAAGAAGAGTTTGAACAAGCGGGATAATTTGTTTTTAATAACAAGCTAACAGATCAGTCTGCTGGCAGAAAGGATGTGGATAAACATTTAATGGTGAGAAGAGATGTGTTAATGGGATAGATCTGACATGACATAAGTAAGAGGATAGTGGAAAAGTATTGACTTAGTTTTGTTTAAGAAGATAAAACTGGCTAGGAAAGATCAAGAAGATAACAGTGAAATGAAAACATGAAAGAATATGGGCACTCATTTTACTGCTTCATACAAATATATTAACATTTATGCCCCTTCGGGCACTTCTTATACATGCTAAAAATGTAGCGGTACTTGTAGAAAGCTCCCGATAGATTTTTTCAATTTATAAAGGTACTAAGACAAAGGTGATGCAAAGGTTACACAATGCTGATGGAACCCCTGATTTCTGATGCACAGACAAGACCGCAGAGACCAAGCATCTGATCAATGTCTTTGCAGTCACAATGAAGATGTGGTTTGTCAGAAAAGGTAAATATCAGATAAAATGAGAGCCCTCAAAAAAGACAGGCTTCTATATATCTAAAGTGATCTTCAGACAAAAAAAACCTAGAAACTGGAACTTATGGAAAATCTATCAGGGATCTTCTTAAGTTACCCTTCTGAGTTTGTGCAGTAACATGGTGCATAGGTTGAGTAAATGTGGCAGAATCAGTTCTTTTGGAACTGTATCTATAATAAAGTACATTTTCACAAGGGTCTCCTTTCAAAAACACAAAAATAGAAAAATTTAACAAACCTTTAACACACGTAGGTTTGCTGACAGTGCTCTTGGATCCTAGTCCTAATTGGCCCCAGTTGTTACTGCCGAACATGTATAGTTTACCATTCCCTGAAAAAAAATGCACAGTCAGAAATCCATACACGTGTTTGAATATCTCATTCAAGACAACATGGCCATTCACATACTATACTATTTATTACTTCTTTTTTTTGCATAAATTATTATTACCTAAGTGTAAATAATAATTAAGAATTAATGTCCTTGTAATTTTTCAGTACCAAAGTAGCAATTGCATTAAATAAGGAATCCCCAGCCAGAAGAAGGGACAAAAAGCAGAAAACTGTCTCCTTTAATTACAGCACAGATAAAGTGCACTTCAGAAAATAAAATGTTCTACTCCTGGACAGACCCTGCAGTTCAGAAACCACAGTATCTATAGGCCTATTTATAAAATAACAGCACATTTAACTGAGCACCCACATCTCCTACCCCAAAGACAGGAATGAATAATGCAGCTATATGATTAATACAAACACAAATTTGTAATATTAAGCTTATTTTATTGTTGGGGGGGGGGTACTTCTTTTACTGATCAATCTCTTCCTAAACTAATTTACAAATTTGCATTCTACAGAACAATGTGTTCATAAACTGTATTAATTTAGTATTTCTTTAATAAAATAAAACCACCATGCAGTCCAGGAGTTTTGTAAACCTAAATGCAAATATTAGATTACAAATCTTCAACAGAAGCACTGATAGAAATGCATTTCAGAAACTGGTATGATGTGTCACTGAACTTGCAAGTTCGACTACTACAAACAATAAACTGTCATAATTCCAAATAACCAGTGGTTTCTTAAGAGGAGGGTATATGATTAAAATTTTGTAATCAAGCATGCAAATTAGACAGCCAAAACTGACTACTGACAATACCTTAAAATGAATTCATTTCATTTCATTTTTTAAACTATTACCTTTTGTAAAGCTGTGAAGTTTGGATGAAGTTCACACCCAAAGACAAAACCCTTGTTCCAACAGAAATCTCTGCAGAATGATAGAAACTGATTTGTCAAAGAAATATCCCTTTACACCTGTTAAAAGGAATTTTTTTTACCTTTGATGAAGTCCTGCAGAGCTTTGTGAGTTAGACTCCATCACAAGGCTGTCACATAAATAAGCTTTGCCACCCTAGCCATCAAGAATTATCACATGATCGCAATGGGTAACAGCAATTCCACATAATAATGCCAAAATATTATCACTGTTTGCATTTTAGTGTAGGTTCCCAGTGAAGGTTCTGAATATGATTTACAAAGACTTTGAAATATGATATTGAAATATTTAAAATGTAACAAAAATACTTACTGTTAAAAACAAAATCCATTTATTTTCTCAAACACAACCACATTTTTAAAAGAAAAGCAAACCACCACCAACTAACAATAACTAGCACCTAAAGTCCTAAATTCTTACATTTGACAAATTTTTAGAACCTGGGGCTATGTGTCAATATTATGTCTTTCCAAGAAAGCTGGAAGGGAAGAAAGTCTTAGGTCAAGTCTATGCTTACAGTGTTTTAATAATAGCATTTATAACACCATTCTAATTTTGACAATGCAACCATGTCAAAACAGATGTAGAGCTGTCTGTCACTGAGAGTAAAATGCACCTTAACAGAAAGAATATTTATTAGCAAATTGCATCCTATATTGGTATATGATTCACTGTATCCTTGGTTTATATTTTTAAACTGCCTTTATAAGACAGTAGCACTCCTGTGAGAGTACGATGGCAAGCTTGGCTTGCAAGAGTTTTGTAAATTCAATTTAAGCACATTCTTTTATCCATCCCAACTTCCAACAGGTCATGCTTTTCATCCTATAATCTGCTGTTCCTTATGCCAGTCTTTAAATCCTCAGGCATTGCTTTCTAATTCAAAGAGCTGAAGAGAGAAGTGGAATTTTTTTGCGTTCTTATACAACTGAGTGACAGTCTTGTGTAATTTCACGTTTCCAACACTTAGCAGTGTAACCGAAAATAAGAAAACTGGGAAACAGGTAATTCAGACAGTGAATGAAAACTAATAGGCACTATAGTAGAACCTAAACAAATGCCTGTAATGAAGCAACCATTCTGGGCCTGTACAGCAAACTAGGTTTTGAAACAGACATGATGCAGACTCAGGTGGCCAGGAAACATGATAGAATTTTGTATGCAAAAGCCCCTATTTTCATAATTACATAGTGAGACATCTCCAGTCATCACCACAGATGCACTGAAGTGAGAACCAATTCAACAGCAGACGAATATGCAAAGATCATAATTCAAAACTTTGTAAATTCAGATTGCTCTTGGTTTTTTTGCTTCCACTTTGGTGTTGACACACAGAGATTGTGGCCATCAGCCATCTGGAATGGCTAGCAAAAGACCAGTCCAGCAGAATAAGATTATGACTCCAGCTAGCAGAAGGGAAAGAATAAAATATAAAGAAAGGGACTACTCGGTCTGTTTTGGTGATGAAAAAAATACTTCCAACACCAGTCTCCACCTTCATCCTGATGCAAGACTGGAGTATTTCTCCAAAGTATGCATGCATTGGCTTCTCACCAGCTGATGTTTCCCCAACATTAATTAGGGGCCATTAGGGAAGCTATAAGATGCTTACATCTTGAGGAACAGAGGGTCTGTGAGAGACATCAGGAAGACAGTGTCCCCTAACCACTACATTTCTCATACAAGTAACTGCTATCACAAATGTGATTCCTGGGAACCACAGCTGCTGTGTGCTCCCCTGGTTCATGAAGCGCTACTAAAGCCATTCATTCAGCAGCTGGGACATACCAGCTGAACTCCTCAACATGCTTCATCATAATAGTGGGCAGCCGAGTATGCCTAACACCTATGTTTAAAAGTATGTTTTACTATTCCCCCTCCCTTGCTTTCTGAATCACGTTAGCGCGGGAGGGAAATAAAATGGGGAGACAATGTACAGACTTCAAGCATTTATTGCAAGATTCTACTGAGAAGCTATATCTGAAGAAAATGTAAAAGGTAATAGAGTTTCACATGCCAAGCACCATGATTTTTTTATTTGTACTATTTTGTGAATAAATTATGTTAACAGTTCATTTTAAATTCATATGCAATCCAAATACATCTCACAAAAATGGGAATGACATCAGTTTTGTTAGGCAAGTCACGATATTCTCAACATAAAAGCTTTATTGAGCAATAAGAATAGTTGTGCTTAGGACATTTAGCATCGTACAAAAAAAACAGTGTGGTATCTTGCTTGCTCCTACATATATCAAAGATCAACACAAATGTGTACTAATCTTTCTCATTTTCCCCTTGCAGTTGATGCAAAAGATACTGTGCTATTTTCTGATGGCCTGCTGGTAGGCAAAAAACCCCAGAAGGAATCCAGTGTCCAAAGACCTGGAGAGATTCTAAGGTCTCTTTGGTGTGAATTGTTGAACGCTTAATGCTTTACCAAACTCAAAATTATGAGCATACTATCTTGAGCTTCCATATGCACCTCTTTTCTACTTTTACACTTGATACTTCTTTCTTTTCTTCTACCCTCTTGCACTGGGGGCTTCAATTCCCTCCAGAGCTCCAAGTTCAGAGAACGTGTCTTCCGCCACCACCATTTTCCCCCTTGTGAACAGGATCCATTTCTTTGATCAAATGTGGGCAAGATGCCTAGGATACTCTAATTAGTGCAAATAAACAGTAAGACAGTTGTTAACTCTTTAGAGTTTTGTAAGAAAGAAACTCAATAGACAGGTATTGGGAGGAGATTCTTAAAAATACACGTAACACCACCACCTCCCACCACCAACACCAGCTCCCAACAGGATAAATAAATTGCTTTCAAAACCCGCAGCTATAGAAGATGCAGGGAGTGGACTCTCAGTATTCTTGGGGCAAAAGAATTTACAAATGGGGCAAATTATTAAACATATTACAAATGATGCTGGAAGATATACTGCATTAAAGAACTAAATAAGCAACTGCTTTAAAAAAATTCCTGCTTCAACATTGCAATGAAGATTATGCTAAAGGTAGAGAGCAAATGAATAAAGAAACATAAATTTCAACCCCAAACTCCAAAACTGGAGATGGAAATGCTTCTCTGACTAGCTCAGCAAGCCAGCTCAAAGTCAGTAACTATCACTGTTCCTCTCTATTCCAACATACAGTATGTTTATTTACATACACAGTATGTAAATAAAATGTTAGACTCTAACTCCTGACCTAGAAAACCAAAGAACAGAGTGGTTTACATTTACCTTACACTTCTCTTCCTAAAGGTCATATGGGAATATTGATGTTGGATTAGATGAAAGAAGTATTTGAAAACTTCTGAATATTTTATTTGAATGCTAAATATTAGTTCCTGTAGATTTTCTTTTGCATTCAGTCAAGATTTAGTGATAGATGTAGCTGTCTCTCTTGCCCAAAAGCAGCTTTCAGGAACATTTTGTATCAGTTTGGGCTTTAATTTTACTTATGATTGTTCAGACACGTTAGTGTAAAACTGATATATTTCTATAGATTCGAATCTACCTCATATTCCCACCATCCTCTACATACATACTGCCTCTTCCAGGGGGGTGGAAAAAAGAGGGGGAAATTTTGTGACCTGTAAATAAAGACTGAAAATACAATGAACCATGCATTAACACACACCTGCTTGAGATACTTTTCCTTCCTCAGTGATGTTTGTGTTTTATCTCTTCCAGGTCAGGTTCAGTTGGATTTCAAGAGGCTCCTGGTTTCCCACAAGGTCTGTAACCTTCTTAGTAAACTCATTATTGGCATGCACTTCTGGAGCTTTTATTCCAGGTGCTACTGTAGCTCAGTGCCATTCACCAAGGGCTGTAATTCCACTGTATCATCCGACTCCATCTAACAGCAGAAATGTGAGGTGCACGTGGGCGTGGACAGGTGTGAAGAACAAATGAGGAACAAAGGTTTTCCTTTCCCTTCTTCACTTTTTTTTGTACAACTCTTGCAGTTTCTCTACCTTTGTTCATTGTTGATCAGTATCTTACCCTCACTTTTGCCTCTAATTTACAAAGTCCAAAAAAAACCAAAGAAATTTTGCACTCATGCTTCTGCACTTCCTTCTCCTCAGAAGCTTTGAGAAAATAGAGATATGATTATCTAGAAGATTCCCTGGTGATGTATCTGCACACTACAACACCAAAGGTGAGCTACAGAGACATTTTTGAAACATGTTGCACATACCAAAATAACAGGGAGGAGGGGAGATACTAGAGAAACAGTGCTGCATGCAAACCTGTGCAAGTTGGCTTCTTCAAAAGGTTTATGTAAGTGGCCACTCTTACAGTGACATGCAAATTAGGGGCTTATTGCTGATTAAAGTAACAGTGCTGGCATGGGCATATGCTGAGGGAACTCAAGGAGGCAATTTAAATTGATTAGTCTAAACAGAGAATTATACTAGTGCTATTTCAAACTGGGTGTGGGCATATGAAAGGATATGTTAAAAAAAAAAAAAATCAAAAGAAAAACTTCACAGTGCCCCAGATTACATTCTCATTAATTTTATGCAACAGGCAATTTAACAGAACGGGTTCAATCCAAGAAGAAATGTCAAGTTTTGTTCAAAAACGATTCATTGATAATTCAGTCTCTATGAAGTTAGGCTTGAAAAAGTAATGGTATAATTTCACCTGCAGATGTTCTGCAGTTCATGAAATATATACTTTTTATTTTTACAATGTCTGGAATAGTTCATTCTAAAAAATCCAGCATCGTCAATGTTGCTTGGGGATATAGCAAGAAAACTTCAAGAAATTATTTAATAAGCAATGACCACTTGGGCCTTGATGAGGAATAAATATATTGCAGTTAAAAAGTCCTGAAAATATGCATATACATTTCATAACAACAAAGTCTTATTATCTGTCAGCAGTTGATTGTCAATACATGTGCTCATCAACAAAGGGTAGGCCCTTCCATATAAAACAAACTGAACAAATTCTTCAACGAGTACTGCCTCCATCATTTTAAAGAAACGAAAACAAACACTAATATTGTTCAATGGATCACATCTGAGCTTCTTTGACTGCTTTTGCAATTAATTTGTGATTTTAGCAGGATTTTCTGGAAATGTTTGAGTTGCTCTTTCAAGAGTTACTTTCAGTTGACAGTTAACAGTGATTCAAATCTTCATTTCAGAGATACAATTTAATCGATTGTTTCAGGCAGATTCCTAGTGAACTTTTTGACTTTGTTCAGCAGATACTGTTTACATTCATGATACAAACCTCTGTATTTAAGATTGCCTAATGAACACTATCAGATTCACAAGCAACATTCAAGCCAAACAATGTCAGGCTTACTTTAAATGCTGTGCAATACATTCAGTTGTCACAAGTTCCCCTGGGAAAGTTCTTCGGCCTGTCTTGTGAAAACCTTCAGAGAACTCACACTAACTTCAAATGCATCCAACAGTTCCCACAGAATGATCCTCTTTCCTCTCCACAACCTCATTTGATAGATTACCTCAAGATTCAAATAAGAATCACAACCTTCCAAGCTGTCCAAAGATACAGCCTCTTATCAAATGCTCCATTTCCAATACTGACCTGTAACAATGGCGGTATGTTCATCTCCACATGATATAATTACAGGCTTGTCATTTTTGAACCAGAACTTGCTAGGAATATCTTCTGCAAATTTGGTTTTTCCAAATGTGAAAACAGCACCTGATTCTAAAACACAAAAAGATAATGTCAACTTTAGTGAAAATAAAATCCGCCTTGTGCATTTTAAAATAGTAATTACGTACTAATTCAATTGCACATTTTAGTTTCCTTTTTCTATTTTTTTTAGAAAGTGGCTGAAGCATTTTCTTCTATTCTGTTTCACCAAGACTACTTCATTTTTCAGGCTCATATTTTAGTCCTTCTGATTCTTCTTAACTTCCATGGATTTCCTAGCAGAATAGGTATTGCTGCTGGTATACTGTGTTCTTATTTTAAAGTCCATTAACGTACTTTATCACTGCTCTCTTTCTTTTATACACTGCTAGGTGTATAAAAGAATAAAGAACTCTGAATAACTACCCTCAGAAAGTAAAAGAAAAAGCTCATCCTGAAAGCAGGTCACAACAAAGAATTCTCACTTACGTTTATACTTGAATTCAAACAGGTTTTCCCAATTGCATTAGAGTGAGACACACACTGTAAAGAGGTGACAGGCTCCAAACTGACCACTCTTCCTCACCCATCTGAAAAGATACATGTGCTCTAAAAATGGTCCCCTAAAATAAAAACTCTCGGCCCTCAAAACATGGCTCGGCACAACTGTCTCCGATCGTAAAACCATGATGTAAAACATCCAAACAAAACCACCCCAAAATAAAGTCCACACAGCTCCTCTTCTCTTGTAACCTGTCTAGTTTTCTCAATTCTTACCCCCTTCAAACATGTCAGCAATGTTGTTTCAAAGCACAGCATGTTAACTATTCATTCACCTTTTGATTAAGCATGTGGCTTGACACAGGAAATACTAATTCTACAGGAAAATAAACAAAGTTATAAGTTAAATAATTTGCCCAAAGCCATGCAGACTGTGGCAAAGCACACTTAGATCTCCTGTTTTAAAATGTCAAACCTTCTGCTTTCACAGAATCTTTTTTTTTGGAAAAAAAAACAAACAAAAAACCAACTATTTTCCTAGCAGACTTTTTGTTAACACATAAGTTACGGTAACATGAATACACGCAGTAACACTAGACTGCTTCTGTAAAATTACATACAATTTGATAGTAACATCGAAACACCTTCTTGTATTTGTTTTCACTGAAAAAAATCTCATCAATAGTCTGCACCCCAGCTCCAAACCCTAATTTTCTCTCTGAAACTCTAAATATTATATTCATTTTGAAATTATTCTTTAATGCAAGTTTCCCATATTTGCAAGTGACATGATACTTCAAGCATTCGGTTCAGTAAATACAATAAAATTGTACTTACTCCCTCTCTAGATGTGTTTTACTTTCACTAGTTTATTAAAAACAAGCCTTGCACAGACAAAGTCAAGCCTTTTAGAGTTGAGTTCTTCCTCATTTCATGTGTACACCTACAACCACAGCCATGCTAAAACATATCTGAAAACTCTAGTTTAAGTTTTAATCTCAAGCTAGACAGACAAGCTGCACATTTGGACATGCTCACAGAAACTGCTTTCGCATTCATGCCAAAGTAGAGCTCTCCAGTTCATTTCTTTTTCTTTCAGAAGTGCTGGTATGAAGATATATATACATATATTCATAATTCAACATATACAAAAAGCAGACCACTTAATTCACAGAATTGTAGAATGTTTTAGGCTGGAAGGGACCTCCAGAGGTCATCCAGTCCAACCTCCCTACACAAGTAGGGACATCTACCTAGGTCAGGTTGCTCAGAGTCTCGTTCGTTATCGGAATTAACCAGACAAATCGCTCCACCAACTAAGAACGGCCATGCACCACCACCCACG
>JAVSBS010009937.1:0-10230 GCA_033124195.1 Coracias cyanogaster | reverse complement strand
AGGCGGGGCGGGGGCGGCGCGGCCCGGCAAGGTGCGCCCCAGGTGCCCGGGCTATATTAGGCGGCCCGGCCGGGTCGGGTCCGGTGCGGCGGCCCCATGGCGGCGCCCGCCACGGCCGAGCCGCGCTCCAAGCGGCCCCGCGTCACGCTGCCCGCCTGCGCCGCGCACCGCCCGCTGCCCGGCAGCCGTGTGCGGCAGAGCTTCCCGCCCGCCGTGGAGGAAGGCCTCTGCGGGGTCACCGGCGCCCTGCTGGAGCTCGCCTACTGCCTGCAGGCGCTGGTAAGGCGGCGTGCCGGGACCGGGACCGGGATCGGGCGGGGAGGTCCCGAGAGGCGGCCGCGGGCGCGGCCTGAGGCTGCCCGGGCAGCGGAGTGCCCGAGGCCGGTCCCACCGGTCGGGGTTCAGGAGGGTTCCAGAGCCGGGCAGGGCCGGGGCGCGGTGCCTGTCCCCATACCTGACGCGGCCGGATCGGGGGGCTCGCCTTACCCTGGGCGGCTGCCGGCACGGCCAGAAAAACGCTGACTTGGGTCTGGAACAGGCCGGTGATGAAGCAGGCACTCGTGTATGCTGGGCAATGCACACAAAGTTATGCCTGGGAAAGCGGGACAGGTACAGGGAGCGCTAACAGCTTTGGAGTATAGCTCTTGGGTTTGGTTTTTTCCTAAACTCTGCACATGAAATAGCCACGTGTGGTTAACTGGTGAAATAACAGTTTGTGAACTTTGCTGTTGGCTTGCAGTTTTTTGCTCCACAGATGCTAGTGTTGGACATTAATTTAAAAAGTTATCTCTGATACTATATAACATGCATGCTGAAATTGTGCCTGGCTACATTTAAAATATTAAGCTAACATATATTTTAACAAAGCAGTTAAAATAAAAACCCCGAGTTATCAATGGCATCCCTTCTGATGCCAAGCATCCACTGAGAAGCAACACCAACTATGGTCAGTATATCCCCAAGATCCTTTACTCAAGCTTGGTGTCAAGTATTAGTCCAATAAAAAATTAACTATGTCGTAAAACCTCTGCTTGTTAAGTATGTGGATTAAAATAACAATCCTAGTGATTGGCAGTTGGGTGGGATGGAGAAAGCTCATTTAGAAATTGACTGTGGATAGATCAAACCTAGAAATGTGAACATCTTAAATAGTTAATGATTGATATAAGATATTTACCTTAGCAGTGAAGCAGGTGTGGTAACTTGTGCTCTACTTGAAGACATGCAGCACACTTGCACTGAGGAACCACTTACAAAATGCTGAATCTTGACTCTTCTGTCAACAGAAACATGAATGAATGAATTCAGGAAAAGGATTATGCAAACATTGCAATGAATGTTCTTAATAAAACATTCCAGTCTGTACTTCCTCTTGAACAGTTTGTGGTCACACGTGTCACAGGTCTGGGGTATCCCAGATGGCCATAAAAAATGTGAGAGAAAGCATCAAGTTGAACTGTCTATGTAGCTTTTCTGCATTTTTTTCTAAACAGAGCACCATAGATGAAACACCAGTATTTCATATTTAAGCAGATTAGCAGATTTAATAGATTTAAGCAAGGAAGACAATAAGAAGTAGAAAAACTTAGGAAACACATGCACTTGTTCCTTACCCCTCCTAGGCAGGCTACAAGCCAACAGCTTGACATGCACGCTCCAACCCAGTGTGTCCCAGAGAGACAGGCTCTGCTGCACTGCATGTGTGTGTTTAGGGAACCAGCACAGCAAGGCACTGTAGCTCCTGCAGTTTGGTTCTTGGCATATTCCCAGTGGCTGCCTCTCATTCTCCTCAACGCTGGAGCTGTGCTGAGCCAGTGCTGAGATGTAGTATAACCTGGTGGTTCCCCTTCCCTACCTGTCTCTAACACATTCTCTTTATGGGAGAGCAAAACCATGGATGAAATTCTTCTCATGTATGAGCTATTGGCAATAGTTAAACATTGCAGCGGCTGAAGCTGTTCTTTTCCTGAACACAAGGCCTGCAGTGTAATACTTCTGAAGCATTCCTAGGCATGAGCTACACACAAACGTGTAAATGGTATAGCTCAGTAGCAGTATTCTTTCTTTTGGAATAACATTATCTATAATGATGCTGATAAATAGATGTGAGGTTGTACTTGTTCTGCTTTTTGTCATTTGCTTCATCTTTCTCCTGCCTTTGAAAGCTAACTTTTCACTGGAATGCTGACCTGAAGGGATAAGTTTTATGCTCCCTATGCTGGGACTATGTTTTAAAAACAGAAGAAGAAAACCCACACAAAACATAATGCCCCCCAACCACTCGTAAAGAAAACATTCCAAGGATCTCTGACAGCTACTGAGAGAGAACATCAGTACTATGATTATGTGCCCAGTGTTAAAGGACAGAAAGAGTTCTAGTAGAAATTTAGAATTTTTTTATTTAACAGCATAATTACTTACTTTATTTACTGCAGAAATTTGGATTAAAGTCTTCAAGGCGATAGTGCAGGTAGAACAGCTTCCATTGGAAGTGTCGCCAGGTTCTGCTGCAAGCGAGCCCCCTCTCCAACAAATCTTAACACTCATGCTTTGTGTGCTTAGGGTGAATATTTTGATCAATCGCATGTGGCTCTACCAAATGTTTCAAAGTTCTTCTTGCATCAAGCTCTGGAAGAGAGAAAATCGGCAGAGGCTTTGATGAAGTATCAGCAAGAAAGAGGAGGCCATTACTGCTCTAAAACCATCCAGGTGGGTAGCAGACAACAAGCTTCCAAGCAGGTGCAATCTGCAATAATTAACTTCTTGCATTGCATTGTTGGTCCTTCAGAGCTCTGCATTCATCCACAGTTAGATTTCCAGATAGAATTTCCCTGTCACACCAGTGTACATGGTTTTGTTCTTGTGTGTGATGCCTTGAAATCTTCAGATATACAGCTCTAACTCTATGTGGGTGTTTTCTAGCCCAAAAGAATATGAACACTGCTCCTCTTTTTCTTTCACTCAGCTGGAGACTGCTGTTTCCACTGTGTTCTAATGGATTATGAGACTGTTCAAACTGTGCTGAAACAGCACACTGGTCTCCTTCACACAAATTCAGCAGAAGCCTAGAAGCCGTTAGCACCTAAGAAAGGTGGTAATGAAGGAGGCAGGAGAAACATCTAGCTTGGGGACTGCTCAAGATAGAATCTGAACTAGAGATCTGACAGGCTTACAGAAGAGTAATTCAAAGTTATCAGGAAAAAAACCTCCACCTCAGTTGTAAAGACTAAGGGGCTGATTCTCCTCTACCAAATGAATATTCTGTAAATAGTCACTACAGAATGCTCTTCTTTGGCCTGTCATAGCAGTTGTTAAGCTGTGGAAAGTAAAAATAAAAAGGCTATTCTGAAAAACTCTCTAAATACTCAGTTTGAATCAAGGAAGGCCTTATAGCTGCCTTCCAGAAGTTAAAGGAGGCCTACAGAAAAGCTGGGGAGGGGACTTCTTCAAGGAGTGTAGCGGTAAGACTGGGGATAATGCTGTTAAACTGAGAGAGAGTGTAGATTTGGATTAGATGTTAGGAAGAAATTCTTCACTGTGAGGCTTGCGAGACACTAGAACAGGTTGCCCAGACAGGCTGTAGATGCCTTATCCCTGGAACTGTTCAAAGGCCAGGCTGGATGGCATTTTGAGCAACCCTATCTAGTGAAAGGTGTCCCTGCCTATGGCAGGGGGGTTCGAACTAGATGATCTTTAAAGTCTCTTCCAACCCAAACCATTCTGTGATTCTATGATGCAGTTTGCTGGTGTAAGAACACTCCTCAGGCAGAGCTGCTGCTATCTAAATACATGTTAGTTGAAAAAGTGCTTGGGTTCTGCCACTTCTGTAAGTGTACAGCCATCCAACTCTGCAAAAAACAACAGGTGCTCCAAACTAGGAGGAGTTGTTGCAAAATCCTAGCATGTCTTTAGACTGCCAGGTGAGTTGCAGAAAACCATCGATGAATACAGTAAGATGAGCTGTTCTTCTGAAAAAATGTAATTCTGTCTTTGTTTTTAGAAACCAAACTGTGAGTATGCAGTTGGCCTGATGAAAGCCCTGGAAGTAGCAATGGTACAGTGGAAAACTATGATACGGTATTTTGAAGAGCTTTACGCCCTGAGTATTGAAAATGCAGATCCTCATAGCGCAAGCACTATCAAGAAACAATTTATCGGGCCCAAAATCCGGAAGATCAAGCTGATGGGAGATCTACTGACCAATGCTCGCAGGCTTGACTGTTCCCAAGATGGCAGAAATAGTCTTGGAGATTACTTTATGGACCGGTTGCAGAAAGAGTTCAGAACAGGCATAGAGCCAGAGTCTAGTCAGCACTGCAGCCCCTGCCCACCTCTCCAGCAGTGTACAGGAGCTTTAGAGGGTCCAAAGCGACCCCAGAGAGAATCTTGCCAGCACCGAAACGGCATAGGGCCAATCTATGCAACCATACACTGCACTACTGCGCTGCCACAGTGCAACGATGGGGCAGGAGCCAAACTGAAGCAGGGCAGGGAGGGCCTTTAATGCTGTGGCTGTTGCAGCTATGGGGCAGCTCCTAAGGTAGACCTCTACGGAGGGTGGACTTGAGACCAGAATGCAGGAGGCATGATGCTGTATTGCTCCTCCAGCTTTATGCCCTGTTCCCTCATCCTCCGAGTCACAGCTCAAAATCTAGCTCCTACTGTTATTTTGTTTAAATGATAGCAAGGTTGCTAGTTACCTAGATGGTCAGCATTAGTCACACTTATCTATGCAATTCTTCCTAGAAGCCAAAAGCTTTTAAGCCTTGCTTTTGTCTTAAATGATTAATAGGATTACTTAATGCAAATTATTTAACAGCATATACAACTTTTATTAAAAAAAACAAAGTGCAACTTAAGTGTAAGAAAATATCTGTGGCAGAAAATCTAAATATTTCGTTTTATATTATTACATATTTTATATTACTAACAGATATTTTACATTACTAACAAGTATACTAACATAATGAAATATTTTTAAAGACTTGTTTTAAAATAAAGTTTTCTTGTCTTATTTCTATTAGAAATAATTTAACTTAGTCTAATTCATTTACTTATTGCCCAGCTATTTCTAGTGGTCCACTTCTCCCAAGATGAAGGATGCAACCATTTCCTCAACAGCAGGAATAAGACAATGTGCTGGTTTTCTCTACAGTTATTTGCCTAGTTGGCTTTTCTTATCCCCAGAAAATAGAGGGGATAAACTGGGGGTTCTCACTAGATGTGATCTTTACAGGTTCTGGTGTGTATTTTGCAAGTGTCACTGAAGACACGATCTCCAGGGCTCTGTCCAGACATCCAACCTAGGATGGTTGCCTGAACTGCTTACAGCCCCCTAGTTCAGCTGGCAAGTTACAGTATTACTATGGTACTAATGCTACTTCTGGTCCTCAGTAGAGGAATAAGATCCTAGTGAAAATGCAGCACCCAACTAGAATTGCATCATAGAGAGTGGCCACTCATGAGTTTTGCACTTCAATTAGGGGGGCACCACCACACCTAAGGCCTTTACTTTAGCCAGCTCCGTTAGAGTTCAGAGGTGTCCAATTCCTTCCATTCATCTCCTGCGGGAGTGCCTCTTCCTGTATACTGGCTACACACATCACCTAAGAAGAGCAACTGGCTCGATCAGCAGCCTGCAGCTAGGGGTTTGGTCACTATATACCACATGCAATTTGGGTTTGCTTCAGGGAAAGCTTGTCTCACGCTTCTATGCAATACTCCTATAAAGTAAGCGATACTCCTGTAATGCTTGAAAAGAAATTCAGTTCAATGTCAAAAATGGCACTTTGCATCTACATTGTATTCCTCAGTTTACCACTCAGCCAGACTAGTATTCTCCATGAGATTCTGCATATGTGCGCGAAACTGCACCAGTACCTTTCTACTACTAAGAAAGCTGCACAAGATGGAAGAGTAGACCACAGAATAAAGTAAATGTCAGAAAACTGCATTAAGAACACTGCACAATGAAACATTTTCAGTGAACTCAGACTTTTATATACAGCTGCGGTTAAGTAGCTGTTTCTGCAAAGCTGCATTAGCCCACCTACTTTCTGTTGGTGTTGTAACACAAGATGGACAGTTACTGCACAGATGCTTTCCCAATCTTCCTGTTAATATGGTTCAGTCTTGGGGGAGAGGGGGATCACTATAAACCAATCTTTGTATTTATCTGTAAAAATACTGCAGTATGCCATGAGAATGGCCTGAAGCACTTCTAGCAACAAGCTAGATTTGCTATGTTGAGATGGCTGCTCTCTAATCCAGCAGTAGTTTAAAAGACACTTCCATCTGGTCTAGATTCCACCACCCATCCTCATGCTGAGCATACCTTATTCAACAATTAGTTCCACTGACTGCAACTCAACATGAGTAAGAGCAATGGAATCCGTCTCTCAGGAGTAAAATACGTCTCACTAAGTATGAACACAGTAAAGCTACTAACTGAATTATAAACTAGCGCCACCTAAAACCACTTCAGATACTACTGGTAATGTCTGACCTGCTTCTACAAGTCTTCCCCTTTAAGAGTGGGTGACCTTCTGAAATGTAGGTACAGCCTCCTCCATGGTCTCCAGTACTTAAGACTGTCTTTTACCTTAAATGAATTCCAACATAACAAAGAGCCCAACATTTACATCTTTCAAAGCAAGACTTACCTGCCTGTTCTTTTTCCCTGAAATACTGCCACGTCTGTTTCTCTGAGACTCTTCTCATGTTCATCTTTCTAGGCAAATGTATCCACACATCCTCAAATTTTAGGTCTTTCTCCCTTTTCCAAAGCACTTTCTGGGCGCTCTGTCTGAAGAGACAATTCTGTTAATTTTAGATAAACTCACAATCAGTTCTTTCCCCAGTCTCTGTACTTCAACAAAGGAAAGAGAACTCAGTTATTGTACATAACAAGCTCTTCTTGTCCACATGCTGCTGCTGCTGAGAGGGCACATATGCCTGAATATGATCTCCAGCTTTGTTCAGAATACCTGTCTATTGTGCGTAGGATGAGTCTGTCCATGCGTCTCAGCAAGGAAGGACCACCTGCCTCTGCCTTCCCAGCTTCATCTTCTATCACATCCTGAAAAAAACAAGATGAAGGATTAATGTGGAACGGACAACGCTGCCCACAGACACTTTACAAATGCTCTTTCTCTGCTGAATGCTTGTTCATACACGCACTCTGGATCTGTGCCTCCAAAGCAATGCCCAAACTGTCCAAACACACACTCTGGGGCAGCTCAGAATAGCTATAGCAGCACCAGTACCCTAAATACAACATCCAAACTGGAAGCTCTAGAGAGACCTCTTCACTGAAGAGTTACAGCCATAGAGGCTTCCAAACTAGGATTAACAATGCCATAAGCACTACCTATGGCTGGACAGAAAAGGCCCTTGTTCCTGCCTAGTCTCAAAGTGAGGAATTCCCTTGAAGTCTCCAGGTGGGGATCATGCTGTCCTTCCTTCATCCTCTCCACTATGACCACACAAAATTGAGAAGAGCACCTCAGGATCTGTTCTTTGCAAGGACATTTTTCCAGGCCCCACCATACAAGGCAACATCTTTTTGGACAAACCCATCTTTAGGAACAATACTGGAAAATGAATGTCAGTTCTCGTGGCAGCAGCAGGGAAGGAGTCCTCAAAGACACCTTCACTGGAAGATCACTCTGAGCAGAATTCACCATCTGGTCATAGCCTTTTCCTGATTTTTTCACTAAGGTAAATTCATGCACTTAAGCGCATTCATGGACAATTACTGGCAGTCTCCTTGTGCTGCTTGTCAAAGTCCCACCACTTATTACCACCTTGCCCAAGGTAACCACTATGACCCACAGTGCTTTTTCCTGGGGTCAAATATAACCTAGAAACATGCAGCGGCAGAACACACTACAACACTGGGTAAATATTACCTTTCCCACAAATTAAACCAATTATCTGGAGAGAGTTTAAGTGTCTTGAGTGGTTCACACAGTCAGCACCAAGCCTTGATATCCCAGTGTACATGTTCAGTTGTTACAGCATACAACCATTTCTCATTTATACTTGTTATGCATTACTGTATACCTAGCACTATATTGAATACAAATTATTTTTACTTTACTGTTCAGTAAAATTTTAAAAAACATATCTGTTCATTCCTTCTGGATCAAAGAATCTCTGTACTAACAGTGAAGTGTTTCTACAAGTTTGCTACTCTGCCCCTCAGAAACAGCTGGGAGATATTCTTCTAAATGTGCAAGGGTGGTCAATAGCTGCTCTCCTTGGGACATGTTGCTTTTCAGCACTGGATACAGTACAGATCCAAGACACATACTTTTGTCTTTAAATAAAAATTCTGTCTTTGAGGGATAATGACAGAATGTGACTAACAGTTCTTATCTTTGTCTGTACTTGATGATATCTAAGTAGATAGAAAATGGCGACTGCAGATTAGAATTTTTGCAAATCCAATCATATAATAACAAAAGAAGCCGTCATCATGATACCCCCTCCGAGAAGTCAAAGGCACAGGGACTGGGGGCTACATCACTGATGGATGTTTTCTGCCTTTCCAGATTCTCCCAGTCAGCCCTTTGTCCCACTGAAGGCAGAGCTTTGCCTCTGATTTTGAATGAGTTAAAATTTCACCAACATTTATAGCTCCAGAATAGAGATTAATTTTAGCTTATGGTACATTAAAAATAACTATAACTATTTTAATCATGAACTCAAAGAAATCACACATTCGAATTGCTGAAGTTCTTCCATATCAGAAAAAGAGCCAAGTTTCTCATCTCAAATGATATTCCAAAACCAGAGTAAAAACGAGAACCCTTGAGAGGCATTACCACAACCCATCCCATTTCTCCAAGGTCCAAATTCTGCTACTGCTTGTCAGATGACGTTACAAATTGCTACTGTGCAAGCAATTTAGTAGTGCAACTAAATGTGCAGCAAAATGCTACTTCACGAGGTGAACTCAATCTCTTCAAAGATTTCAGAATAAAGGTAAACAGAGGCTTGACTTGAAAGAGGAACCCAAAATGCAAATTTCCATTACAGCCCATGTGAAGAGAGTCATTTGCTGAAGCGATAGCTGAGCCTAACTTAGCCCTCAGCTCTCCTCCAGGAAGCCTCTACTAAACCATTACTGCATGGCTTTACTGGAGCAATCAAATGCTTCCTGGGATGAACATGGCTGCAGCTTGCTCAGGCACTAGCTGGGGTGTCTCGGCCCCTCCAGACCTCACCCTCCACACAACTCCTTTTTGCTTCAGTAACTGTGCTTGAGTCTTGCTGAACATTTTCCATCCTCGGTACCTATTTATGAGCTGTACTGGTCAGAGAGGGGCAGGAACACCCGGATTCTTGAGAAACAGACTAACACGCTGCAACAGGCCCCAGACAGGCCCCCATTTCTGCTGGGAATTATTTTCCCCAGGTGATAGCCGAGAACCTTGGCTCCAGAGTGACGGCTCTCCTGGACGGGCCCGCTCCCTCCCTCCCTCACCTCCCTGTCCCGGAGACCGGCGGGAGTCACGCCCCTGATACCTGCCGAGCTCGCAGGCCCCGCTCAGGGGACACGGGCGCAGACGGCGGAGCGCGGCGGGCCGCTACCCCCCTCTAGAGGCGGCCATGTCGCGACACGGCCTGAGCCGAGCGCAGCGCCACCAGGCGGCCGCCATTTTGAGCGCGGCCGCGACCTTTCCGTCCTGCCTCTCCCCTCGCCTCCGCTGCCCCGCAGGGTGAACGCGGCCCCAGCTCTCCGCGATGGCTCCGAGCCCTGCGCGGCCCGGCCCCGGCACCTTGCCGCCGCCCCGGGGTGCCGCCCGCACGGTCCGCCCTCACGAACGCCCCCCCCGGAGTAGTTACCCTGTGGCTGCAGCGCCGCACGGCCGCGGCCGGCGCGGAGAAACCTGTCCCGGGGCCGGGGGTTGCTTCCCTGGGAGGAACCGGCAGAGCCGCTGCCGCCGCCGAGCCCCGGCCGGGACGCTATAGGCAAGCGGCCGGCGGCTGCCGGCACCTTCGGGCACCGGGGAGCCTCGCTTTGCCCGGCGGGCTGCACAAAGCGAAAAAAGAACGAGAGAAAAAAAAAACAAACCCAGAAAACAAACAAAAAAATAACAGAGAACGGTGGAAGCGGCAGCCGTTAGCTCTGCAACGCCCCGACGGCACACCGCGCCCCGCCGCCCCCCCGCTGCTCCGGCGGCCGCGGCCCCGGCCCCCGCCCCGCCGTGCCCCGCCCCGTCC
>JAVSBS010009935.1:0-14463 GCA_033124195.1 Coracias cyanogaster | reverse complement strand
TTATGAGGAAATCCTGTTTTCATATCCCTTTATCAGCTGCTTCTGTACTTGTGGAGCTGTGGGGTTTTGAGAAATGGACCTGCGGTGTTGGAGCTCACACTTCTCTTATTTAGAACCTAGGTGTTTGGTGTTCTAGAGAACTATTTCAGGAATCCCAAACAGAGGTACCCTGAGTAAAATCTGATCCATCTTGAAGTCAAGGTGTTTTCCGTTAACTTCCATGCGCCCAAAATTTCTACTTTTCAGTGCACAGGCAGAGGCAACCTTCACAGAACAATATGAGAGAAATAACTTTTCTTCTTTACCTTCTACAGACACTGTGACTGATGAGAGTTAAAGGCCATGGATGAAGATGGGCTTGAATTGCAGCCACGTGAGCCAAATGCGTTTTTTGATCCAACAGGTCTGTTAGGAAATAATATGTAGATAAGACTGTTCACATTAGATGCAATTGGCTGTTGTTGATTTTGTCTTTGATTGAAAGTACTGTGCTGCATCAGTGCTTTTGTATGGAGTAGTCGCTTCCGATGTTTGGTTGTTTTTATTACTCAGAGCAATATGAATGAGCTACTGTTCTGTCAAGTAATAGTTAGTTGTTTGGATACTGGGGGAGAGTCTAAAAATTGGTAATTTTTTCTAGGAGAGAAAATGTTCATCTTACTTAGGTTAGCATGTACTGAGGCCTTGCTTTCTCAGCTCTCCATATATCTATCTTAATTGCTCATAGGCTATTGGGCTTGTTTTACTAAATTGCAACATAATGTAGAAGGTGAAGTAAAGTGGAAGTAATTTGAATTATTAACCACTTGATCTGAGTTAGTTTTACAATTTAACTGCAATTACAATTCATGTTTTTCAGGAGCTGATGCAGCACATATGGATGGAGATCAGATTGTTGTGGAAGTACAGGAAACAGTGTTTGTTTCAGATGTAGTCGACTCAGATATAACCGTGCATAATTTTGTTCCTGATGATCCAGATTCTGTAGTAATCCAAGATGTCATTGAGGACGTTGTCATCGAGGATGTTCAGTGCCCAGATATCATGGAGGAGCCAGATGTATCTGAAACTGTCATCATTCCTGAACAAGTGCTGGACACAGATGTAGCCGAAGAGGTTTCTTTGGCTCATTGCACTGTCCCAGATGATGTTTTAGCTTCTGACATAACAGCAGAAACAATGTCTATACCAGAACATGTACTGACAAGTGAGTCAATGCATGTACCTGAAGTTGGACATGTAGAACATGTAGTTCATGATAATGTTGAAGAAGCAGATATTGTCACTGATACTCTGGGAACAGATGTTGTTTCTGAGGAAGTCTTGGTGGCAGACTGTGCATCAGAAGCAGTGATCGATGCCAATGGAATCCCTGTGGAACATCAAGTTGAGAAGGGCAACTGTGAAGATTACCTTATGATTTCCCGTAAGTGTCTGGGTAAAGCCATCAAAATTCTTATGATACAGCCTGGGTGGTGCTTGAAATACCTGAGGGAGGGCTTACAACAGTACCAAAACCAGATTTTCTCTATTATTTAATGAAATGTGGATCTCACATTTCTCACAAATGTTCTCAAATGGGTGTATTTTTAGGAATGTGTACCAGCTGAAAATTCTGGTGAAGCTAATGGAGAGAGATTCTGGCAAATGCACGTCCAATTATAAATTATTTCTGTAGCACTTTTATAGCATATGAACAAAAGAGTAAGAATTCTAGTAAACTAAATGCCCTATACTTAGTGAGAACTGAAAGAAGATAAATGTGAGATTGATTGAAAACTCATGCAGGTTACTAAGATCACTGCCAAGACATGAAAACAAACACAAAATATGGAAAATGGAAGATAAAAAACGTACTTTTTGCCATTCCAAATGACAATGTATTACCCTTGTCTTGTGTCTTGCTAAGCCCCCACACCTTCCACCCCATTTATAGTTAGATTCAGGCAACAATATGGTTTTCTTTGCTGTTAGGATGTGTTTTCTTCTCTTGGTTAAGCAAGGGACAGAGGTGTGCTGCTAACAAAAGAATAGCTGTTGGTGCTCATAGCTGAGAAGCAACAGCGAATATCTTAATCTCCCTTGGGAACAGTGGCACAATCCCTTTGAATCATATTTCAAAAGACTTAAAGTAGAGGGTGGATAAAGAACATATCAAAGCCCCTTTTTGTACAGAGGAGATCCATTTGTGTGAACTAGAGCTTACTCTAAGTATGTTACTTATTATAATGATTACTCAGCACAGCACCTGGGAACGTCAGAGTGTCATTGCTGAACATTTGTTTGTCGTAGAAATAGAAAAGCTTTGTTAGGCTGGTTTAATTGCTATTTCGGGCTCTTCAGTTTTATCTGGCATTAAGTGACTCCATTGATGAGGCATACTTCATGCTCTGCTTCAGTTATCTTTTTTTCTTTTCTTTTTTTTCAGCCTTTTTTAACCTTTGGACACTTTTTTGTATATGTATAATTACTTGTTTTAATTTTATATTCTGTACTTATGAATTTTAATGTTGCTTCTCCTTACCTAGGATCACTGCATTTCTTAATTTATCATCTCTTGAGTTCCTTGAGTAACCTTGTGCAGCCATGTTTTGAGTTTATATGAGGTACAGTTAATTCTCTATTATCTGGGAAAACAATGAGATGGGATAATGCAAAGTATGGATAACACAAAATATTGTAAAATTAAGCTGCAAGATCATACTGAGGTGAAATAGGTCAGGGATGCTGCTCTCTGAAATAGTATTTAACCAAACTGATAAAAGCACTCTGTGCAGCATGGTACAGATAAAGCTTCCTGATTCTGGACCCGAGTTAGATTGGATGAAAGCAGTTCAAATGCTTCTGCACCTGCAGCAGGCAACAAAGTGGATAACCCACCTACGGATAATCAAGGCCTGACTGTGTAAAGCCTCTGGTGGTGATCCATACCTGTATCTTATCCCTGACTGTAGCTCTTTAAGATGCTGTTGCTCCTGTCTGTCTGCTCACCCTCCCCCTGCAGGTTGTCACCCTGCAGCATGGGCAGCAGAGTGAGGCCTCTGGGGCTGCTGTCACAGGACAAACTGTGGACATTCAAGTGAGGGGGGCGGGTCAAGTGAGAGACTGTCCCATTCAACCATTGCCAGTGTCTGAAGGAAGATAGAATGTCTTGGTAGATGCCATACTGCATGATCCCTAAAATATCCACCCAGCTAGGAAGTCTTCTTAGATGTACCAGTCGTCAACGGGTGCTAACTGGCAGAAAACACAGGAATTGAATTGTTCAGTTGTGCCAGGTTATTCTCCATTTTCAGTTATGTATTTCTGCAGTTTCATACTTAAATGCCTCTTGATAGCCTTGCAATGTGTTTCACGTAGATTCAGAACGTTAAATAAGCCAGCATTTAAAACAATTGTTCTGCCACAAAATACGCATCTTTTCTGTTTGTATTTAAAATATTAAGTATGTTCTCCAATTCACTTTAAAGGGAAGTTCCCTGTTACCACCTACTGTGTTTAAAGCTTGCATAACGAGTTCTTCTGGTTGTGAAGTCAGTCTAGTGCTTTTCCATCAAGTACAGACTAACTTGCCAAATAGACCCTTTGTTGTATGGAAAGCATTATTTGAATTAATTTTTCTTTTTTTTTTTTTTTTTGCATTGGCGGTATATGTGTTTATTGATCTGTTGACTGTCTCAGTTCTTTAGTTGAACTTAGGTGGTTTAAAAGGTAGTAACATCAGCCTAGTTTTTGATTTTTTCATCCTAACCTGTAAATTCATGCTTGATTCTGGCAAACCTCCCTGAACTGCTGGGGCAGATTTTGGAAGGTAATTTTGCCTGCCGTTTCAGTGGCCGAATAAGCTGCTTCCCACATCTGGGAGCTAGACTCTGTTCTTCAGGGTGCTTTTGCCTGTTGTCCTTCAGCTACTCACTTGCAAAACAGGGTATGACACTTTGTGATAGGTTTCTTAGTCTGTAGTCTTCAATGGAAGTTACTGGCAAAATCTTTTTGCGATCTTGTGACTCTCTTTAAGCATTTCCATTTTTGTTCTGATGAACTGAGTCTACATAAATTTCCTTAAAATAAGATAATTTTCTTAGCTTTATCCTGAAGATACTTCTTCTGAAATGCCTAATTTTTGTGTACTTTTAAAGATGTTGTGTTTCTGCCTTCTTTCTTGGTTTCAGACTGGTCTGTCTGAGTTTTCAGAGTACAGTCCCAGTGGGTTTCATTCTGTGACTTTGCTTTAATAAACTCAGTATTTTAGTATTCCTTTTGCCATTTAGATTTAACTTAGCTTCTGCATTGATATGCCCTTGCTTTTTTTAATTTCCAAGATAACATTTCTTGGCACAGTTTATATCATCACTTACCTTTTGATGTACTTACCTTTTTTCTTTAATACTTTGTCTTTGCCCTCAAGCTTCATTTTTCATCCATGGTAGATCTGGGCACTTAAGGCTAAGCAGAATCAGATACTCATTCAACAAAGAGCACAAACTGCTACTAGTTAGTAGAATCCTACTAGCAGGATTCAAGGCAGTTTGATCAATCCGTTTTTCTTTCACGTGTGCCATAACAAGCCAGTTCATGAGTCTGGTCAGGAAAGGATAAATTGTCTTTGCTCACACTGATGCTGATTATTTGGTAGCAAGTCCTAAGGCTTGGAAAACTGTTTCTCCTAGTAGGAGAAACTAGTAAATGTTTCTCCTGCATTTGCTCACCAAGGAAAGCAGTGCCTTACACCTAGCAATAAAATGAAAATTAAGATTTTTTGCTTGTCTGGTTTTATTCAGTTTGGCAAAGTAAGACACGTTCTCTGGCGTGAACCCGTTCCATAAGGCAAAAAGGTGTGTGCTGATATACTCGTATTTAACTGCAGTAAAAACGCTGATGCATAAAGGAGGTTTGACAAGAGGAGTCTGGGGAGAGGGAATGGTAGCCTCAGAAAGTTTAAGTTTTGATTTTAGGAAGTTACCTGATGTTTGTAAATACAGGGGCTAGGTTCTGTCTGTCCATATCCTTACTTTGCTTGGAGTTGGGTGTGCCTTTTTGTTGTTGTTGTATCTGAATGAACCATTAGAGGAGTCAGAACCCAAGTACTCAGAGAGAACAATGATTGCATCTTTTCATAGGTCTAGGCAAAACCCACCTTTTCTCATCCTTGTTGGATGCTTAAGTTGAAAGCAGTGGATCTGATCAACAAAGCTATAAAGTTCATGCCTTCATTAGGGCCATCCAGTAGGCTTCTAGTCAAGAACACAAGATGTTTTTATTTGCTTTTTTAGCGTAAATAAGTACCTCCTCTTTTCCTTGGGTGGTTCTTAAAGATGCAGGAGAGCATGCTTTTCTTTCTGTGAGGTAGAGCCTGACCGCTGGAATGGCACCGGCAGTTGTTGCAGACAAGGCTGCTCAAAAACTCACCATGAGAGGTAATGGAGGTGGGAGTTCCCTTGGTCTGAGCGATGCCTCAGAGCTTAGTCTGATTTCTGTGCTGGGGAGAGCAGGGTGAGAAGGACAGTTGTGGGATACCAGTTTGGAGCTCAGGAAGTTCTCTGCTAGATTGCTGCCCTGAGGGGAGCTTCAGATGCAGAAGGTATACTGTTGCCCATGTGTGATGGCAGTGGCATTACTATCAGAATAGAACAGAATTCTCTTTTCTTGCTGGTTAGGAAACCTGCTTTGCTATTCAAGATAAAACTGGATGGTAAAAATAATTTCTTCAGTGGACTAGAGATTCTTCGCTATGAAGTGAAGTACAAGTGAAATGTTTCTGTCACAGGTAACTGAACAAAGTCTCTCTGGAGAATACAGCATGCTTTTAATCTATTTAACAGAAAACAGAATAGTTAGCAGTGGCCTTTTTCATTAAGAATGGTTAAATATGATTGATTGTTTTGTAAGTAGGCAAGTATCCCATGATTTGCATCTTTTTTTAGCAACAGAGAGAATCATTTGTGAACATAAAGGTTGACAAAGTAGATTGTTCTCATCTAATTGCACCGTAGACAGACTTTAAGGCCAGTTAAACTGCTGTAGAGACAGACCTTTCCTTAGAGTATTTGTAAGAATTGTTTCAGTCTGTTATTTAGCAATGAGCAAGCAGTGTGTACTTGATAAAGATGGAAGTTTTGTTAGTGCTTAAGTGAATTTTCTCTTTTAAAATCCTTTTATTTTTCTCATTAGTCCCATATATAGGAGAAATTGTAGGAAAGAATAAATGTAAAAGCTTATGGAAATTATTAAAAAAATAAAGACAGTGACAGATATTTGCGTTTTTCAAGTTAGGAGTAAAAGACTGCAAGGCTATGAAGTCCTTGTTCAAATATTGTATATAAACAACTAAAACCAACTTCTTGGGGAAAGTGTACGTGTCATGGTTAAACAAAGGATGTACCATTGAAGCAAATGCAGTATCCAGGATCCTGGACTAGCGTTGATGCTCCTGTATGGGGAAACTGGCCTCACCTGGGTTTTAAGTATTGCTTTTATTATCAATGCACAGGAGCTTGTTTTTGTCCCCAGAATGCCATTGGGCCTATTTTAATAGGTAAAGATGTAGAAGATAATTTATTGGACATTATATGACTTTTTCTGTTAGACATAATATTTTCTAGGAGACAAATGCCGTCATCATGATAGGACACATATTAATCTGTTGCCAATGGTGCCTGCATCTTCTATTTCTTTGCTTTATTCCTTTTTTTACCTGTTGGTCTGTCTTTTGTTGATTTCCTTGTAGTGTAAATGGTAACTAGACAGGCTTTAAATATGCCACCTCTTTCATGTTATGTGACATCTTTCACATCTCTTTGTGCTTTTAATAAATCTTCAAGCATTATCTTTATATGGAGGCAATTATCAAAACATTG
Source organism: Coracias cyanogaster (assembly GCA_033124195.1). Taxonomy (NCBI): domain Eukaryota; kingdom Metazoa; phylum Chordata; class Aves; order Coraciiformes; family Coraciidae; genus Coracias; species Coracias cyanogaster. Next base: position 7,606 of record JAVSBS010009935.1, on the reverse strand, counting down.
GAGAAGCGCATACGTTTTTTAGTTGTTTCTTGCAGCTCGCAGTATGCAAAGAGCAGGCTGCTCTAATCTGAAGTCTGTGAAGAACATCAGCAAACTAACCATAGCAGTGCATTCTTACAATTCAGGTCAAATAATATTGTGTCTAATAATTTTTTTTCTTTTTAACTTGGAGAATTAGTCTGAATACACTTGCTGACTGGAGTAAAGCTACTAGCTAGCAGAGGGGAAAAATAATTTATTTGAAGTTTTTAATGTTCAGTTAATATCTAATTAAATGGAGGCAGAAGGTATGACAGCATTGGAATAATGCTAGTCTGAACTTTTTTCTCGTGTGTGACTTGTGATTAGTAACTGCCCAGCTTATCTAATTGAAAGGAAGTGGTCTCTTATGAGCTCCACTGACGCTTTTTAAGTACCTTGGGGGGGTGTTGTTTTTGTAATTTCAAAGAGGAACAACGGGAGAGAAGATCAGTCGTGCATGGTATTTGTGGGAGCCCTTGATGGCCTAGGAAAAAATCAAACATGATCTGAGTTCCAGCTTCAAACATTGGTCATTCAAGTATTTATGAATGTCATTTGCTCTGATTGTGAGATGGAGTTAAGTGGAAAATGCAGAAGCGTAGGGTAAGTGTTAAATAGAAATAAAATTTCCTAAATGCTGCCTTGGCATCAGTGAATCAGCATAGATAAATGCCTCTGTACCCATAGGACAAAACACCATGGAAATAATACTTCTTGTGGTAGATACCCGTTCTCTTTCATCTTGTTTGTCTCTTCTGATTTTTCTACCTTTTTATTTCTACCTTACTTTTCTTCCTGTTACCTGTTTGCTACTATACCACAAATACTATTACTTTTCAAGCCCTTCAGGGACTTCAGTTTTTCACCTGTCAAGAGTGAAATTTTTTTCTTTTTGCATGAGAAAAGTTGGCATAATATTCCTACGCATCAATTTTCCTAGAGTTTAACAGTGCTGTTAAAAAATATTTAAACCAGTTGTGACTTTTTGAAACACTGGTGAATATAGAGGGAAATCAGTGATAAACAAAGTCTAAATTGTGCAATTTTTTTTCAATCATGTTGTTTGAAATATAACTTTGAACATTGGAGAAGTTATTTCAAAGAGTAAATGGAGCATGTTTTTAAGATCTAGGATTCTTCTGTGGTGTGAATGTTATCAGTGGATACTTCCATATATGTATGGAAGTTAAAAATTCTGTTTTAGTTAAAAGAAACCAGACTGTTTCACCTGGTGTACGTAGGTTTGTTTTCTCTCTGATTGCTTCAGCCATAATTTTTTTTCCTTGAGTATGTTCCAGCATCATTTGAGCTTGGTGGCAGACTTCCCCTTTGGCTTCAGCAGCATAAATCAGTCTACGCTGATTTGAAAGCCTTCCAAGTACACGTGCATAAATCTAGTGTAGGAACAAAAGCAAGTTTTGGTTTTGTAAGAGTTACAGTGATGTTCGGTGTTTCACGCATGTGCCAAAGAATTTATGAAAGTCTGCTCAATAACTGAATGTATATACTGTGGGGCTACGTCGTTAGCATGAGTCAAAAGAACACCTTAAAGTTTTTGCTTTTGAAACGCTTTGGGGTTTCAGCTACAAGATGTTATGTTGTCCCAGGACACAAAGTAATTTTTTAAATGTCTTGCTGTTTCTGTATGGTGGCCATTGATCATGAACTTGGCATGACAGTATTTAATGTTTTTTTCTGCTGCTCTTTTGGTGAGGAGAAAGAGAGGCTAATCTATTTTTGTGCTTCATAATTTAATGTTATTCATATTTTTTGTGAATAATGATGCCTGATTGAAAAATTTGACTTAAATATAGTTGTGTTTGATACATGAGACAGAGCACATACTAGTTTATCTAATTTAAAGGCTAATTTATTGACTGTACGGCAGGAAAATAATAGTAATAGTATTTTTAGCTTTTTTTTTTAAGCAGATCTTCAAGTAGATGGAAGAGTTGCAGATACTGAGTAGTAAAGCTGTGATTTAGTTATGAGGGTAGTTTAATGAGTGCCAGTAAAATAAGCATACTTTATTAAGTGTTTTGTATGTGCTAGGGATGGTAGTTAAAAATGCTCCAGCATTTATGGGATGGTTCTTACTCTTCCTTTAGTATAAATTTCACATCATCTTGTCATGAATAGAAGTTATGCATGGCTCTGAGGCAGCCATGTCAGCCTCCAAAAGTGACTTTATGAACAAAAAAGTCACAAATGACAAAAATGTGCTGTCATGTTAAGAATTCTTAAATATTTGTCTCAACACTCAAGAAACTTCTGGAGCTTCTGAAATTAGGAGATTTCCTGAAGGTCTTGAGATGCTGGATTTGATTTTTGTGAATGTGTATTCAGTATACTTTTCTTGAAAACCCATGCTTGGCAAAGTAAGGCGGGGGTTGTGTGCGCATGCCTATGTAGAGTAGTCTTCAGAATCAGAAACGGGTTCCTTGTAAAGCTGGCTGTTGGCCATGTTTGTGTGGGAGGCCTAGACAAGTTAGGGCAATTCAAACCGAAGCGTGGTGTCAGAGCGCTCTTGTGAAAGCAGGAGAACAGAGTGTGAGATGATAGTAAGGAGAGTGTGTAGGGCCACAGTACAAGTCCCTTGCAGTAGGGGCACCGTGAGCAATGGCTTGAATAGGTTCACCAGTGCTGCAGCATCAGGGCAGTGCTTTGACACTGTGCTCCATCCCTCAGCTGTTGAGTGGGTGAGAAAAGTGGAGGGGTTTCTTCCTGGAGTTTCCATTCAGGTTTCCTCTCAAGTCAGCTGAAGAAGCGTCAGTAACACGGCCTTGCCAGGAGCCAGGTCTGACTGGCAGCAATAGTACCACTCACGTTACAGACAGGGTTGAGCAACAGATAATGCTGTAGAAAAAAAAAATAGTTTATTCATTGTGAAGGAGAAAGCAATTAAAACTGAGAATAAGTGAAACTATGGCACCGAGTAAGTACTAACATGCAGTTTCTTCCTACCATTACCCTCTGGCAGATCACTCTTTCCTATTAGCACTGCCTGGTGTGGTGCTTATGCTTCTAGTCCTATCCCTGCAGCACTCCTGCACTTGCCCTTAACTAGGAGAGTCGGCTTGAATTTATTTTTGTGTTTATTCTTGTTGTTTTCAAGGAAAAATATATTTAAGAGTAGGTTCTTTGTTACAAGCTCTTAATTGTAAACTGCTTCCAAATTTGAGTAATAAAGTAATACAGTCTATCATATATGTCTGTCTGTATATGACTGGATAATTGTAATAACTTGTTTTTGTAGTGGATGATGCTGGTAAGATAGAACACGAAGGTTCTGCTGAAACTACCATGGAAGCAGAGTCTGAAAGTGGCTCTTGTAAAGTGGATGGCATTTGTCCAGAAGTCATCAAGGTCTATATATTCAAAGCAGACCCTGGAGAAGATGATTTAGGTAAAATGTGCTCATTTTAGAATACTCCAGCCTGACATCTGAAATTTTGCATAATTAGAGACTGTCGTTTCTCTCAAGTCATCTGTAAAGAGCCGTGGGTCTAATGTAACAGAGTGACAAACTTTCAAATTTCTGCAGTTTAGCATAGCATTTGAACAAAGTGTATTTGAAATATTTGGCTTTCGTCTTCTTAATTAGGTGGCACAGTAGACATTGTGGAGAGCGAGCCAGAGAATGACCACGCAGTTGGATTACTTGATCAAAATAGCAGTATTCGTATTCCAAGGGAGAAAATGGTTTACATGACTGTAAATGATTCTCAGCATGAAGATGAAGACTTAAGTAAGTAGGTGGCTTTCATTTGGGAACGGGGATTTTCATTTTCAGCAGTGCAGTGTTGCTATTAATTTCTTATTTGACTTCTTTTTCTCTTAGATGTTGCAGAAATAGCTGATGAGGTTTATATGGAAGTGATCGTCGGAGAGGAGGAGGCCGCAGTGGCCCATGAACAGCAAATCGATGACACTGAAATTAAAACTTTCATGCCCATAGCTTGGGCGGCAGCTTATGGTAGGTAACACTCAGAGTTCCTCGTGGTGACACTGTCTATAACAAAATGTTGGGCATTGTTTTTTGGAGAGTAGTGGAGTATTTGTGCTTTTCTGCATGTTGTTAAAGTTTTCGTTTAAGAACGGTTTCTTGGCATAGTGAGCCTGAAAAAGAGAAGAAGAGAGAAGCTGTAAGGCAGGCTTCTCCTTATTGCTATTTTAACAGGCATTTTCCTTCATGTTTTCATTCTGTAGAAGGGGGAGTACACAAGATTTCAGCTGAAAAATTGCATCTCAAGTACATCTGTCCTTCACAGTTTTAGGACACAGTAAGAGCTGGAGAGCTGGTTTGGGAATAGAACTGAATATTTTTATTTGGGGCAGGGGGGAAGCAGATGGGAATATGTAAGATTGAGTGTTACACTGAAAAGCGACCTCTGTCTTGATTTAAGTGCTTTCTAGAAAGGACATATAAATATGTGATTTTACTAATGCAAATAATTGATTACAAAAAAGAAATTGGAACCTTGAGAATATTTCCAGCATGCAGAATCATGTTTCTTGATTGTTAACTATCTGAACACCAACTGATGCACAATCTGATCTCCAAAACTTATGTAAGCTGCTAGACCAAAATCTCATCTTAGAAACGTTTCCACGTTGCCCCTTTCTTCTTCTAAACGAAGCAGAATAGTAGAGAAATCACAGACTTACATCAAAGGACCAGCGAGATTTCAGGGAGCAGCTTATTTTAAGAGTTGCTTCAGAAGTGGATGTTAGTGCACCCAGAGCTTTACCTTTGGCCATATACTGGCGAGCACAGTTCCGGTGGAGAGGAAAGGACGGAATCCACGTCGAGTGGGGATTAAAAATTAAGTGAACTTAAAGCAGTCGTTCTAGACTGAACATTCAGTGGTTTTGGATTATGAGGAGAAATTGAGCAGAGTGTATTAAGAACAGAGAGGTAGGATTGAAAGGAGAATTTAAAAATGTGGGAAACAGTGGAGCAATTGCATTGTCAGCAGTAAGCAGGGTAAGAGGTGGTGGGAAAGAGAAAAAGTAATGAAGCATGAAGGCACAAAAATGGCAGAGGTTTGTCATCTGCAGTTCTCGGAACTCTTCCCCACTTAAAGAAGGTTTAAGAGCTAATAACAAGGGCATGTTAAAATGTTAAATCTGTTTTGTTGCTGTATTGTAGCAAAGCCTGGTCCTACTGTGCTTTATGTTCCAGCAATTTTTTGAAACCTTTTATTATAGTATTGGGGCCTAGTTTGTGTTACTCTAGCAGGACTCTTCATGCATCTGTTGCAAAGTGTACTTTCCACATGTAGGATGTGAAACGGGATTTTGCTTTCAACGTTTGTCACGTGCCACATTTGCTCTTCAGCACTTGAGCTAGCATGTAGATCAGAATCTTCAGGCTCTGCACATGCCTGTTCTTGGCTCTGAATCTTTTTATACTAATCATATTCATTCTCAACATTCTACAAAGGGAACAGCTACTGAGCATCTTGCACTTCCTTCCAGTTCAATATCCCTGTCTTATTTGTGTGCTTTGCTTCCACTAGGAACTGTTGCCTTCGATTGATTCAAGTAAATATTTAAGCACAAAATTTGTTATTAAAATTTACTTGTGCCGTTAAATCAGCAGTGTTAAGTTGATTGCCAGTAAATATCTTTCTGAATATATAGATGTATTTACCTGTAATTTTCATGTTTGTTTTACATCCAGTAATACCATTTGTGTATTAAATGCGAAGCTCTGCCAGGCAAAGATTGATTCTTTCTTTCTATTACACAATACTGAGTGTGCTCTTTGTTCCTAGTAGAAAGAATTTGCAAGTGTTAAAGCCTCAGATGTGCAAATAATAATTTGTGTATTTTGTGTGTAAGTTTGTGGGCTGTTCAGAATGATTCTTTGATGGCAGTTCCAGTTCTGAAACTTGGTATGTGAGGAAAACTTCAGTCAGGTGAATTCAGATATCCAGAAGTGAACAGGAGCTCACACATGAACATATTTCAGGACTCAGAAGAAGACCAGGCACAGTAAATATTGTGACATGCTATTGTTTACTGATATTAAATACTTTGAGCATAATTAGCAACCAAAGAAATGCAAATAGTACAAGAACTCTCAGTGAAGTAGAAAACCATTAATTCCTGTAAATTGTGTACTCCTCTAAAACTAGGTTAAAGCTGGTGCTTCCAGGTTCATAATACCAACCATAATTCATACGTTACATCCAGAGAAGTTTTGCACCTCATCCTGTATATTATTATGGTTTGATTGAATGCCCAGATAATAGTTTATTATTTCTTGTATTATCATTGCACAGCTTGTTACTCAAATAATCCGTAGAGCAATGACAGTAGGTAACTTTTAAACTTCTCTTGTTAGGTAACAATAATGACGGCATTGAAAGTCGGAACGGCACTGCCAGTGCTCTTTTGCACATAGATGAGTCGGCTGCACTTGGGAGACTGGCTAAGCAAAAACCAAAGAAGAAAAGGAGACCTGAGTCCAGGCAGTATCAAACAGGTGAGCGGCTGGTGGCTGGCTGGACTCTCACTCCTCCAGGCACCTACCCAGAGACAGCCGTCCTTTGCTGATAGCACGTGCAATGTCTTGTAAAAAAACCCAGGGATTATTTGGGAGTTATTTTGTTGACAACACTTCTACATCATAAGTGAGTGCATATTTTATTTTAAAAGTTTTAAAATACGTAGTTGGTTTGGATGGTGGGGGGTGTTTTGAAGGAAACCGTCTCCGACATAGGAAAAAGATCAGTGTCATAGCAAAAGGTTAAAAACCTATATAGTTCACTTGCCACACCAGTTCTGATGTTTCAGCTAACTTTTCAGAAGGTGATGTTAGATTAACAGTGTTCTGTAATTGTGCTTTCTGAAAACCTTTTTTGGCTTTATTGAAAATATATCGAATAATAGATTTCATTAGATAAGCTGCTGTGGCACTGCTTTGGTTCCTGCGATTACTGTGTTATGGTCTGAACCATTTATTTGGTCTGATAAAGTTGAAAAAACACATGGCTGTTTTCTATGGTAGCCTTGCCTGAAATCCCACTAAAACTCTCCTTCCGCATTGTGACTTAACCATAGGAGTTCTGTTTCGTCTAGCACTGAATCGGTAAACCATGCAAATTTTAAAGTTTGCTTTTTCTATTTCCAGCTACCTAGTCAGTTCTCCTTCTAAAACATGTTTGGAAAAGGGAGCTTTTTAGCATCCCTAGACAAATTCAGGGTAAACAAATCAGGGTGGCGGATGAGTGCGAGTAAGCTCCAAAGCTCTGAGGTGCCAGTATGTGAGATGGGTTCTCACTGATTCCTGCTTGATACCTCTTCAGCTTGTCACTGTGACAGATGGCACAAGAAGGAGGTGTTAGTTTGGGGACATGGGAATTGTAGTCAGTGGTGGGTGATTAAACTGCCAGATTAAACTTTATCTACAGAGTGGTGAAAAAGTCAAAGACGATCATGTGCTGTGCTTACTACCTGATGTTTAACAAGTCGTTTATGTTATCGTTGTAACTATGTTCTGTTTAACAAGTTGGCCGCTGGTCTCTGCACCGGTCTCAGTTCTGCGTGTATTTAATGTGTGATCTTGGTCAGTATT